>JARHVA010003873.1:232500-507500 GCA_037957365.1 Torreya grandis | reverse complement strand
ACATATGGCCTTTAGACAATGTCATTTATCACTAGTACACCTAGTACACCCCTAAACCAATCCATATTTTTTGCACCTCCACATATACTTAAATTAAAAAATTCACCCCTCCACCTCATGAAACTAACTAGGAACTCGATATACATGTATCCTACCCATTGTAATCCCACTAGTCTCAGCACCTAGATGTGCTTATAGGCCTAGCAATGTAGAACTAAGCTAACTTGGATACCATACTTCTTATGGGACCTAAACTCCCATGACTCCCTATATATCTATACCAAGAGAATAAGTACCTAGTTGAATATAGTCTACCCTAGTAGTAGCTCAATTATCACCCTCATTAGAAAGTATGGGAACCTCTTATTTCTCATGTCGAGAAGGACAAAACATGAGATGGCTATCATAAGCATCATCATGAGTCTCCTCTCACCTAGAACCCTCTGATATAGAATTTTATATCTAAACCCCCCAACGTGCCATCTGACCTAGTCACTATCATCTTTATATAATATCTAAATGTGATCCTTTCACTCCACTCATTCAATGTGATAGATCTGATTTCCCCAAAAAGGAAGTTGTGTGATCTTATGTACATCCTTTGACAAGATCATCATCTCATCAGTCAGTAGTAAGAAGGTGTTTATAGATAGATCCCATCTCTTGATGAGCCCTATGATTACATATGTATCTTGAGGCACATGCTAATAATGCCTCATCACCCTCAACACAACCTTCTCCATATGATCCTAGTTAGCTAGGGTCATCCCTTCGTACATCTCTATGAAGATGAACATCACTCTCTTATCCATCTATATCGACTCCCTAGCCTAAAAGAATTTATTTGGAAGTATATCTTAGTCACCTAAACCATTATTTCCTAACAACACCTACCCTACCTTACCCTTCAGCTTTACACATTGACATATTTCCCTACCCATCCTACCTATCTTAACACTCTAACCTATAAGGTCAGACTATACCTAGCAACTAACATCTAGTTTTCCTTATATTTTTAAAACACTTTCTAAAATCTATCTTTTTCACTAGTCGGCCATTGATGGTCATGGTGACCACCAACAATTAGACATCCATTTTCTTAAGGATTTTGACCATCAACAATCAAACCCAACTATCAATAGTCATTGTGGTTGTTTCATGAGTAGAATACCAAAAAATTACCCTACCCAAAACTAACCAAAACCTCTTACCTTGCCACTCTCATGTACCTACCCACTAGTTCACTTTTCCCATTTACCCACAAATTTACTTGAAACCCCCAAAAACCCCAAGTAGGGCATAACAATTCAAACCTAACCTACCCTCATACCCTAATGTAATTACAAAATTAAGATAAGTTACAAATTTTAAGACATCCCCTACCTCATTTTGTGACTACCACTATGGAGTCGGCCATAGACCTACCCATCCTTATCCATGCTCGTGTGCTCCCTACATCCTTACTAGTCTCCTAAGTCCTCTCACTCATGCCTACTCAATAGGTCCACCTCAGCAGTCAACATTAGCACTCTTTTCACCAAAATTTGACAAAAGAAAAAGTTCCAAAGTCCAAATATCAAAAGTTAAAATGAGTTAAAATTAATTTAATTTTAACTTTTATCAAACTTTTAGGGTTTTCACCCTAACCATCGATAGGTACGGTGACTGCTGATGATTTCCCTTGAGTACCCTAACTATAGATGGTTAAGTATCTCACCTATTTTCCCTCACCTATATCATCTATTTTCTTAAGTAAAATCAATTCAACATCCCACCCATGAAGACTACCTTCTCCACCCACCTCGATCACCTCATCATCTTGATGTTGGTCCACTTTGGCCCAACTAGCACACATTTTATGATGACTTTTACCTAGTCTTTTTTATTGCAATAACATCATTTCCATGTTCACCCTTTTTAAATTTACACCACCTTATGCTTACCTAACCCACTTGTGTCTTCACAAGAGCACTTCTTACCTCAGATACCCATGAAACTTGACCCAATTTGTGTTTTCATCGAGAGCACTTCTTGCCTTGGATACGCATGAAGACACAAACATTACCTAACAATCTTGCATTTATTATTGTACCTAGTTACCATACCTAATTAAATTCATGCAATCCACTTGCCACTTTTCTTTATAGTATTGATCTTTATTTTTACCAACTATGGTAACCTATTATATGCACGATCTTGGTGATCTTACCTTTTATTGTACTTTATGTGCCTAATTATACTTTAGTGCACTACCTATCACCCACCTTCATGGCATCCACCTTCATCATCACCTTCATCCACCTTATCAAACCTGCACCTAATTCTATTTTACCTCATCAACTCTTAATTTGAGGGGAAACACCTCCTCCCATACTCAGGTTAGTCAGACCTTTGACTAGCAATCTATTTTAATTTTATAACTTGTTGATTCAAATCCACATAATAAAAAGGGGGAAAATGTATACATCAAAATTTTTCACACTATGATTCTAAATGTCAAAATTCCCCTAGACCACCTTAGGACCCCATTAGGACAAATTTCACCCTTTAATCACTAACCAAGCCTAACATGCAGTCAGTTTTACTAAATGACTCAACCCACCTTTTACCCACCCTTTTTCACTGACCCTCGATTGATAACGGTCAAGATGATCACCTATGGTCACCTTGACCATTGACAATTAGGGTACACCTCCTTAACAACATACATTCAAGCCACCCACTTTAGTTTTTTAAAAATATCTCATCTAATTATATGTGTGAGCCATTACATGCATGAGTTAAAATTAGAAGGCCTAGTTAATGTTTTGTTAAAACACTCTTTCCTTGATTATAAGAAGAGAGGAGCAAGAAGGTAAAATCTATCTATAATTTTTATCAAGATCTTGTCCTTCTAGAGTTCCTTGTTTTATAGGTTAATCATCATCAATAACCCAACAATCTAGCCATCACATCAGATAACCAACTTGCCATTATAGCCCCACCAAAGCACCAAGTACTGTTACTCTGCTAAAATCATGTCAAACTCCACCAATGAGTTAAACCACCTCAAACATCTACTTGATCAACCTTTTATAAGATAAGTATTTTTTTTATAGTATTCAACTACTTTATTTGATTTTACATCTAGCCTAGCACCAACCCATCTTTTAGAATCTAAATTTTAGATCCCATCAATCTAATTATTTACCAAACAAAACCTATATAATGTAATAAGTGACTTTTGTTTCAACCATCGATGGTTTGTCCAGCCAATGATGGTCACCCTAACTGCCAACGATCACCTTAACCATTGACGGTCATCCCAACCATCAATGGTCACTATGGTAGGAAATTCTAGCAAGCTATTTACACCTACCTACACTCAACCAAATATTATTTTCTATGTCTTTGTCTATTCACAAATCCCTACCTATGTTTTTAAAGTAGACCCAAGCCATTCACACACTAGTATTAACTTGCTTATTTCTATATTAGTCATTTTTAGTCTATTTATTTATCAAGAATTTCTTGTGTTCAATTTTAGTACCTTTTTATTATTGATGTAAGTACTTTATATTATGGTTATAAACTTAATTCTTTAAAATTTGTGGATTGATAGCCCTTAAGGAAGCTCTTGTTTCTAGGATCTAGATAATGTTAGGCAATCACTCAACTATCTATATAACCAACCATTTGATTTAGTGCCATCTTATTTATAGGTCATCCTCCTAAGAAAAAAGGATTTATTCACAATCTTCTGATTCAATTCATGCATAATTAAATAGTTTTTCAATCATACCCATATTTAGTTTCTTCTTTTTCCTTCACTAAAACACCAAGCAATAACATCTTTATAGTAGATAAATATTATTTTCATCCTTTCCATAATTTTATCACTATATTTAGGTCCTACACTAATGTTCTAAGGTTTATTAGGCATCCCAATGTTAATAATTCACAATTTTTTATTGGAATAAATGGACTTTTCATGTCTATTTATAGGTTTGTCTAGATTGAATATCTTTTTAATGAGATCCTCCCCATTAGAATTTGATTATTTTTAATATTAAAAAATTCATCATCATCAAGTTACTCTTCATTTAATTCACTCCTTTACATGTGTATTAAAAGTATTGTAATTAGAAAGTGTAGTCAAATAAAATGTAAAAATTGGTAACTTGATTGTGGCTAATGACACCCAACCAATAAGTCCCTCCTACTTGCTTTCATGACCCTCATAGGCATATTTTCATTGATTTGTAGTGATTTTTAGCCTTCTATACCTAATTATAGCTTAGCTAGACTAATCTTTCCATCACAAATCCATCCCCCTAGGTCCTGTCAGCTAAGGACAATAGTGCCTAACTTAGATAACAGCATTGGTACCACTACTGTCCACTTTCAATGCTCTTATCCAACTGAATTTTTTCCCTAATGGTCAGTTATTTTTAGTTTCCCATCCTTATCCTTATTAGACTAACACAAGCACATTTAATCCATGACCAATAGATCCTTATAAAATCCCATTCAAAGATCATTTAGAAAGGGTGGGCAATTATCACTAAGCAAGCAAGAATATAAGCAAGACTACTCAGGAAATCTTCCTTATTCTCTACATACAACTAACCAATACACTTAAAAGCTTATCCAAATCCTTAAACAAATCCTTAGCCACCTCAAGCACATCTACTTTAACATTTTACATCTTCATACACACTATTGTAGAAAGCACATCAAGTGGGAAAACTGCATATAACTTGATCCCTATTTAGAGAATTGGTATGTACGTAACATGCATACACAAGGGGTGTAAATACATGTTCAATGAATCTTACACACACTATCCCCCCTTTTTTCTCAAATTTGTTCAAAGTATAAAAGAGACTAAGGTTTGAAGACAAAATCTACTTTGTAGGGAGTTTGGTGGATATCTGGCAATCAAAACTTCATAGGCAGTGTCAAACAAACACAATGAACAAAACCTTGAAAGCTCAGGTTTCCTAGATAACAATAGTAGAGGTAGAATATAACATAAGTTCCATTAGTGTCATATTTTTTCACTCCTATCCAATCATAAAATGAACTCTAGATCCTTATTTATGATAGTGTCCCAATCCTACATAGTGAATTTTAGACCCTACAACATCTATCTCAGTTAGTTTCTAGATAAGTCTTATTTTCTATCCTTTATTACTATTTTTAGAAATATTTAAATTACAGTCAAATTACACAAATCATTAGCATACTTATTTCATATTTATTTTACTAATTTTACTACTTAGACCCTTTAACTAAATTAGGTCAATACACCAATATTCCAAAAATCGTTAAATCATTTGGTGAACCTGACTTACTTCTTTACACATAAAATCCCTATAAACCCTAGGGTAAATTTCCAACTAATTTTTCCTATATTTTTTTAATTTTTTGCCTAAATAATAAAATTAGAAATTACCATTAAATTTTAAAATTTTGTAGTAATTTTACAATAATTTTCTTTCAAACCTTAGTTTCCCAGACTAGGTCCCGATATTTTTCCCAATAATTTTACAATAATTTTATGATTTTTTAATAGCATATTAAAATCATAAATTCACCTTAAAATTCAAAATTCAATAGTAATTTTTGAAAATATTTATTTTTCAAAAACCTAGTTACATCTTATAGGTCTCTTTAAATCACCAATTTTCTAATAAATTCTTGATTTCTTACTTGCATATTTCACTCAAAAATTCACTTTAAATTTCAAATTTTCATAGTAAATTTCAAAATAATCCTCTTTCAAACCCTATTTGTATATATTAGGTCCCATTACTTCTTGAGGTATCACCTTGCATGTTTGTGAGCTTCATATCTTTTTTATGTATATTCTAATTCCTTATTTAGATTATACATGTTTAATCTTCTCTACCATTATCTAATTTGTTTTCCTTATGCCACCTAAGTTCCTTTCATCTTTTTCTTCAATATGAAGTTCAAGGCTTAGTGAAAACCCTCCTAAATTTACCTAGATTCCTTTAACCTGATCATATACCATTGCTAAATAACCAACTCAGGTTCTGACTATAAATCTTACACATCCAGATTACACCAATTTCAATTAGGATAATTTTGAGGATGAAAATTATGAGAATAATAATTATGATACAAACATTGATGTTCGTGATCCACCACATCAGACTCTTGATCAACTTTCACTAACTATTAATAATGAAGTTGTCATCAGCAAATATTTTATCTTACAAAGTTTTCAAGCAATACTCAGGACTAGCCCTGAGATCTTACTCTTATTTTGCAATCTATCACAAAAATCAAAAAGTATAAACAAGTTAAGTCTTCCATTCTTTTAGAGCACCTAGTTACAAATGACACTATTAGGGTAATTATGTCTCAACAACCCCTTATAGCATCCCAACTTGCCTCTATGCCACCATCTACAACTAATACATCTTTGTCTCTTGATGTGGTAGCCCTTATGTAAGAAATAAGATATCTTCAATCCAATTTGCTACATCTTGAGCAAGGTGACTCTAGACTTACACAAGCTTTGGATTGTTTTTCTTTATTGCATACACCATTAATATGTCATATTTCTTCTACACCATTGCCACAAGGTTTTTCTCAACCCAAGCTTACTCTATATGATTGCAAGGGTGATCCAAAGACATATTTAAGAGATTTTCATGCAACATGCTTGGACAATATACCAAATGACTAGATACTTACTAATATATTTCCATGGACCCTAAAGGATTATGCTTTACAATGGTTCTACACTCTACCAAATTAGTCGATCAATGCATTCAAGCCTTTAGATGACATGTTCCTAGCTCATTTCATCATTAACATTGGTGATAAGGTTTCATATGCCCAAGTTTCACAACAAAAACAAAGGCCAAATGAACATCTCACAAATTATGTTCTTTGATATAAGACTATTTTGGCTAAGATGACTAGCCCCATAACTGATCAAGAGTTACAAGATCTCTTCAAATGAAGTCTTCTACTAGCTTTACATGAATCAATTATGTTTAAAAGATTCTCTTCTTTCACTGAATTGTGTCACACACTAAAGGAAAGAGAACTCAAACTAATTTCAATGGGAAAACTCAAGTACATAAGTATCTCAGAAAAAATAAACAAGAGTAACAACAAAGTCCCATACAAAGTCAAGGTCAATGATATCAAGAGACAAAATTAATTGATAGTTAATGTAGCTTCTAAGCCCCCTGAGCATGTGGTCTTATTAGCACCTCCTTGGTCAACCTTTACCAATATACTAGTTTCTCTAGCTAGATTTTTATAGTAACTATTGGAATGTAACATCATATCTCTACCTCATATTCAGGATGTTGACCCAACAAAGTCTCTTCCATAGGGATATGATCAACATACATTTTGTGAGTTTCACCAAGAACTACACCATACAACAAATATATGCATTAGTTTGAGACACAAGATGCATGATTTGATAGATGGAAATAATATTTATTCTGGCACTTGAGTTGAGCCTCCTCAGGAAAACAAACATAGGATAAAACTTTGGAAATATTCTTAGATCCCTTTCTACAAAATTCTAAATAAGATTTAGGCGACACATCAAGGGTTCACCATACATATAATGCACATCCACCACTAGATACATATATGGGACCTTCAGTTGAGACACATCCTTTGAGTAACATGATTGGCTTATATAATTCTAGAGTTCTAGTTAGACCTTTCATCTCTTTCTCAAAGTATGAGATAGTCAAAGATGATTTAGATTATTATGCACTCTTTATCATAGTTTACATTCATAATCATCTTATTCATAGTGTTTTCATAGATAATAGATTTAGTGTGAACATATGAATTATGACATTATTTTAGCATTTTGGATATTCAATGTAGGATATTAACCAGATAAACACAATTATCAATAGATTTAGTGGGCAATATAGAGTTCATTGGGTGAGATTTTAATTCCTCTATAGATTGGTCTAATGGACATGGCCACCTCATTTACTATAGTTCCCAATGTATGAGTTTTTGATATGCTACTTGATCAACCATTGATTCAAAAACTTTGAGTAGTACCTTTTATAGTTCATAGATGTGTGAAATTCATTTACGTTAATCACGTAGTTATATTTGGTGGAGTTCTATATGAGTTTCCACTCCCCACTTCAGAGCCATATTCTAATTTCTCATCACCAATTTCAATTCAGTGTCTAGTTCTAATTTCTTCATTAGTTATAGTTCCTTCTCTAGTTTTGATTTACACATATTTGAGGCATCCATCACCAACACATAGATTTCATACACCTCCACAGCTTCAGGATTCTAGACAGCTTCTAGCTATATTGTTCACACCCAAGAAAATGTCATTGAGATCTCATACATCTACTCTCAAAGCAAATGTTTAGAGAGATCCTACTATCAAATGGGTCCCTAAGAGCCCTATAGTTGCATCCATTTTTAATATTTAGAGGTCAACCCCACACTTAATTTCTATTTCAAAGATTTTAGAGCATTTACAACATATACAACTTTTAAAGCTATAGTCTTAGCCCTTCCATCATGCTTTATGATAACACATGATCCCTTTCCTCAATATAGGATACCGTGATAGGGAGTCTCCCATGAGACTCATTGGTTAGTATCATCCCTTCCTATTTTACTTGTACATAGCTTATTTTCAAATTATTGTACTTAGTCTCGTAATGATTTATTGTACATAGCTTATATAAAAAATACCAAAAACATTCAAATATTTCAAAATAAAAAACATACAAATAATTTAACAAACACTAAAAATATTTTGATTGTATGCATCATCCATGTTTTACATTTATACTATCATGCTAGATTTATACTTATTATTCTATGCTATTATTCATCAATTTATCTACATTACCATGTTTCACTTGATATTCATTGAGTGTGTATAGTGATATCTAGATCCTTGATTGCTTCACTCCACCAATTGAGGGGGCACTTACTTTTACATTCAAGACACACATTGATATACATACCAACTGGGGGAATATTTTACATAACTACACCATCTAGGCTATGTCATTCCTACACCACACACTCTAGTTATCATGTTGATGTACATTACTTACTAGTTTACACAAATTACTCTATCAATATTCCACTAGTATATAACACTTATATATTTATTAGAATATACCTAGTCTTGTACTAGATGTCTTGCATACTTTAAAATTCTTTCTTTGATTAGTTAGATATGATAGTATTTCCAATTTTTTTCATGCTTTCCTTTCTTACTTTGCATAGCTAGATATGATTGCATTTATATGTTCCTTTTTGTCGCTTATATGTGACATAGGACATTTACCAATATCCTTTGCTTTTATGTCTTGTGTGTGCCTTAGGAAAATTTCCAATGTCCTTTTATTTTATTCATGTGTGTACCTTAAAACATTTGTAAATTTCCTTTGCTTATACTCTTCTATGTGATTAAGGATTTCACATCAACCTTTCTTATTCAATTGTATGTGTATGTGGCATTTGAACATACCTTGTATGCATGCCTTCTAGTTTGAGTGACATGTACCCATGTCCCTTATTTTTTTAGTCCCTTGGACACCCTTTTATGCTTCTTAATTTTTGCCTTTCATGATTGTTGCCTAATTGCATTTTGATTATTTTCAATGTCATGATCTACATCATGTATTATCTTGATTTTTTTGGATACCATGATGGACATCATGCTCTATCCCTCCTTGAAAACTAACATCTAAAAACTAACTAAACTTAATATTATATTTTATTATATTACACATGTGATTACATTTTTATATCTATCTAGGCATACCCCTATTGATTTATCAACCTCTCATTTCAAACATTGTTATATCTAGAGATACTTTGTCAATTATAATTGTTATGTCATATATCTTTGTAACATAACACACTTTTAGGACTATTTATTCTAATGGAATTCATTGTAGGTTATTTATTCATACACTTAGAAGAGGGGGAAACAAATAGGGGTTTTGTCATAGAGATCACAACTCTTAATAGTTGAAAAAATAGTTTTTAGAACACTTAGAATAACAACTAGACTTTAAACCAACTATAACATCCCAGAAAAATAGAGAAAATGTTATAATAGTCATCAAATTTATCCCAATAAAAAAAATTGAGATGGGACTACAACATTGGTGCCACTATTGTCCACTTTAGATGCTCCTATCCAAATAGTACAAAAACCAAACTTTCCAGAAGTAGGCAAAAAAATAGGTACAACTACAATTTTGCACAGTCACACCAGTTTAAAATCAGCATTTTTTAGTACACTTTTGTTTAGAGAATCTAGATATAGGTGGGATTGTGCATGGAATGATGGCTCTCACTTCCAATTTTATACAAAGTAGTTGGTATAACTTCCAGATCAAAATCCATGTTCCAGACACCAATGATTAAGGGCAATGTATGTGGCACATTTGTTTTATTTTATTTATAAGTTTAGTATTACACATGAATTATTAGTAGTTATGTGACTTATTATATCTACAAGTGGTTGGCATCATTTTTAAGTGGCTTTCATACAAGCCCATTGCACCAACTTTAGAGCGGATTTCATACAAGCCTAATCTCCACCTTTTAGAATGGCTAAGAGTGGCCTAATTTATAACATACATTCAGATATCTTAGATAACATTGTCATATCATAGTACATTCATGGGCTTCATGAGACATCTCATATGCCACATATTTCATATCAGTATCAGTTCATAGCTTCACTTCACAGGGCAATGATGGATCCAAAGGTCTAGCTAGCTTTTGTATTCTTGAGCCACCTATTTAGAGGGATTAGATACATAGTATATACAATTATTAACACATGATTGATCATATTGTTTCACTTAGTGGTAAATAATGGAGCTAAAGGTCCAACCTTTAAATTCTTGATCCACTTCCAAGGAATTGAGCACTCAGCTCCATTCATGACATTACTCTTGGTACAACACACATCTAGCATCACTCAACATCAAAACATATTTTACACTTCACAACATGTTCTTTATATGAATACCCAACATCACATAGTTTCATGGGCTTCACCCTTATAGGTAATTTTAGGTACACTTTCTTTTTTCCCTTCATCCTAGTATTTCACTTTACTACATCACTAAAATAAAAGGGGGAAAATGTAGTCATATAAAATTTCAAAATTGGTAACTTGAGTATGGCTAATGACACCTAACCAATAGGTACCTCATGAATTTTTTCATGACCCTCATACACATATTTTCACTAATTTTTAGTAATATGTAGCCTTCTAGACTTAACCTAGCTCAGCCAGACTACTTTGTTCATGATAAATCCATCTTCCCAAGTCCCATCAACTAAGGTAAATAGCATCCACATTGGAAAAAGTCATTGGTACCTCTACTATTTTCTTTTGGTTCTCCTATCCAAGTATATTTTTGGCCTTAATAGTTAGTTCTTTCTGGTTCTCCATCCTTCTTGTTTTTTACCTAACATGAGTAGATTCAACCCATGACCAATAGATCCCTGTAAAATCCCATTCAAAGATCATTTGGAAAGGGTTGGAAATTATCACTAAGCAAGAAAGAATACAATTGAGACTACTTAGGAAATTTTCCCTATTATCTACATAAAACTATCCAAATCCTTACACCAGTCACTAACCACCTCAAACACATCTAGTTTGGCATTTTGCATCTTCATACACACTATTGTACAAATCACATCAAGTGGGAGAACTACATATTGATTAATCCCTCTTCAAAGTACTGGCATGTAGGCAACCTACCCACATAAGGGGTGTGGATATATGTTTATTGAATATTACACACACTATCCCCCCCCCCTCTTTTTTCTCAAATTTTGTCAAAGTACAAAGGAGCCTTGGGTTTGAAGACAAATCTACTCTATAGGGAGTTTTATAAACATATGGTAGTCAAAACTTCATAGGTAGGGTCACACAGATACAATGAACAAAACCTAAAAATCTTAGGTCTTCTATAAAATATTGGTAGAGGTAGACTATAGTGTCGGTGCCACTACTATTTTATTTTGGTGATCTTAACTAATCAAAAAATGAACTCCAAATCTTGATTTGTGATATTGTCCTAGTCTTGCATAGTGAATTTCAGACCCTAAAACATCTATCTCAGTTAGTTTACAAATAATTATTAGTTTCTATCATTTATAACTATTTTTATAAATATTCAAATTACACAAATTAGTATCTTAACTATTTCATATTTATTTATTTATTTTACTACTCAGACCCTTTAACTAAATTAGGAATAATACACCAATATTTCTAAAACTATTAAATCAGAAAGGAAAAGTCAAGATATGCTTATCATCTTCAAATACTTTAAAATATTTCACATTATCTATCATAGATGGGCATAGAATTATTTCCATACAAAAATTTTAAATAAGTTTTGTATAATGGTATGAGTTTAGCAGTAGAAAAAACTAGTGAATCTATCATGACATTTTTTAGTTCTAGGAACCAAAAAAATTAAAAGCATTAAATGAATTTATTAGATCCCAAACTCAGTGTATATATGTATTTAAATAATAGGGTTTGCATTAAAATTTATTTTTTATTTGATTGAATATTAATTTAGAGTCACTATATACTTTCAATTGATAAACATTATAGCTGGTTAGAAATTATAAACCTAAAATTAGTGCTTCATATTCTACCATTTTATTTGTGCACAAGAATTTTAATCTAGATGTTGCTACATATTTTCTATTAGATAGGTCAAAAATTACAATACCCACTCTATATACTTTTTATAGTATGATACATTAAAATATAAAGACCACATACTTGAATTTTGATTTTGTTCAATCTTTTTCTTCTTTGTTGGTTTGGTAATCATATTATAAACACCTATATATATAGAAGTAAAGTTGACTTGTTCATTAATAGTGTTGTCTTTTGTAATCATCAATTTCATTCATGGTTCTATATCAATTCTAATTTTTTTTCACTCCTCTCCATTGAAGGCACATATGGAAAACATTTGTTGCTATATAACCATTAAGTGATATCAACCAATTTCTACTTAGTAGCATGTCATATGATTTTGGGATCTCAAAAACTTGTACGTCTATGAACTATTGCACTTTTGATTTAGTTTGTAATTACATATAAATAACTCTCATAAAACATTGAATTCAAACTTGTCTAATTGAACTACCACTTTATCTATTTTTACAAGAACCAATCCTAATTTTTTACAAATCCTTACAGGTATAATACTAGCTAAGTCACTAGAATCAACAAGGTAATTATGCATATTTTTACCAAAGATTCAGATCATTAATAGAAAAGGTGTAATTTTAGTCATACTCATTTGTATTGAAACATTAGTATTAATATAGATTTATGTTTGGGTTGACTACTCTTTTTGTAAGAGATTTAAGAAGCAAATTCTTTTGTTTAGTGATTTTTTCCAATTCATGGAGGGTTATATTAGATATTTTTTTTTCATATCCTCCATAATTTTGTAGCTTGGTTTTATAGTGTAAGGTTGATTATCACCTAGCTTTGGTGGAGGTGGATCATTTACAGATTTAGGATCAAGAAGTAAAACAACATTACCGAGTGGGGTTGAAGTAGTCAAAGGTTGATGTGCTCTATTCCTAAGAGTATAATTCCCTCTTTAGTACTACTAAAAAATTTGAATGTCATTGGTATTCTCTTTAGGTTCATGATATTATATATTAGGAAACTCTGAATTCTCTAAATGCATGGATGTATTGAATAATTTTAATGAATTAGGAGCATCAAAATGACTTGAAGTATCCTAATCATTTGGGACAACTTCATACTCTTCCATCTCCTTTTGAAGAATGTCAAAATATTGAAAAACATCAACATAGTCAAGTTCCCTATTTTGGGATGTTTTATTCATGCAACACTAGTTGGGTAGGGTGATCTTCATGATAAAGATCTTAGATAATTTATTGGATGAAGACTCAACTTATTTACCTACTCTATTTAAGGGCCTATAACTATGTTGGTATGTGAAATTCAAGGTAAAAATTCCATTAATATAGATACCTATTTGTCTTTTTGAAATTTTAGAAAATCATTATATAATCTATAGACCATTATTTAGATTAAATCTAACTTAGGTATGGTTGGTCTTGAGATGAATTTTGTCTATTATTTGTTGCAACTATAACTATATTTTAGCTATAATATTATTGCATTAATTCATTACTAATCAGATTTAGAAATCCTAAATTATAACTAAGGGTGGCATGTAATAAATGGAGATGGTTTGTAATTGGCAGAGGTTGTGGAAATAGAACATTTTAATTTGTAGTAAATATTATGTTTAATGCTATCATATTTAGGAGAACATTGGGAATGAGAACCAACATTTTCCATTGTGGATTGAGTTTCATTTCCAATTTTATTACTTATACATATGTTTGTGTAAAATTAGTGACAATTATATCTCTCCTTAATAATGTGGAAGTCCAAGGGTCTAAAGTATTTTGAAAAAAATTTAATGCTAGTTGGGTGTTTGGTCTATATAAAGCTATTACCCTACTATGCATCTTTTCAAAACATGTGTTAAAATTGCATATAGGTTCATTGGGTTCATTTATCATGAAAGCAAACTACTAGTATAATATGATTGGATCCACTACCTAATAAAAATGGTATAAGAATGTGTTACTCAATTTATTCCATCCTATGATTGAATTTTTTGGAAGATTAAGGAACCAGTCGTAAGCCTAATCCAACCAGGTGAAAAGGAATAACTTACACACTACATCTTAAATATAAACATTAAGAAAATTGAGGGATATTTTATAATATTTATGTGTTCTTATATAATCTTCTAGTGTTTAGAGTGAAATATGGAAGATAACACTTAGGGATTCTAGGTAAATTTTGCATGTCATTGGGAACATTTATAGCTAAGACAACTAGCTAAGTTGTAGCCATTTAGACCAGCCTATTGATGAAATATTATGGGGATGTTTTTGTTGGGTAAAATAATATTATGTATATACCTTCATCATATCTAAGATGTCTATAAACTTGAAGACAAAAAAATAATCTTTTATGACCCAACTTAACTCTAGATCACGTGATCCTTAAAGAATACTTCAGAGTGACAAACATCAATTTATGTGTGTGTATTTTAAGACATAATGGTAATTTGGAAAAGTTTAATGGATGGAGAAGAATATGTAATCAATGATAATATAATATTATTTGGAGGTTCAATATCTGATATTTAATATCAGTTTCAAACCCTAAAATATTATGTCAAGGACCCTCCTGCTAGCACCAATTTCTATTAAGCTTAATTTATAACTCACTCAGAATGTAACTATTGAATTAGCTAGTCCAAGATGACAAAGGAAGTTTATATCTCATGAGACAAATTTCCACTCATTTTAGGAATTTTTTTGAGATTTTAGGGCCAATAAATTTCTTGAACATTTAGCTAGGGGAGAAACAACTATTACCATCAAATTCTCAACTAGTCTCCTTGAATTAAAGTTGTCTAATGGTATAGGATTGTTGAAACCATAAGTTTACTATCTTATTTTATAAGATAAAGAAATTATAATATAATGATTATGACACCTTATCATAAAAATATAAAAGAGAGGAAAAGAATAAGGCATAAAATAGATGATTCTTTGAATATCATCAGATGTTTTAGTGCTAAGAAATATAAATCATGGTTAGCTATAATTATATGAGTGGGCATCAAGTTTAACTATTTCAAAACTTAAATAAATTAATGAGAAATAATCAAAGAAAAAATTTAACCTATAATTCAAATCTCTATTATTAAAAAAAAACAAGCTTGTAGCTATTACACATAATGACTTAATGAAATCTTCAAAATAAATAGAATGAGAATTAAGAATCAATCAAACTAGCTATTCCACAATCTGATTGTATATTCACTTGAAAAATCAACATTCAAACAAATTATTATCATATATTAATTCTCTCAAATAAAAATCATCTAAAAAATAATCATGACAAAATAAAGGAGAATGGCAGGTGCAATCTTGGCGTAATTCCAATAGGGTTCTAGTGCAAAAATAGTCGATCCGTATAATGGTAAGCATTAGTACTTATATAGGCAAGGCAATAAAACCTTTTTCCTTGATGTACAACCAAATTTTAATGTCCCAATGCATAATTTAAACTAAATGGTATTACTACCATAATTAAATACAATTAGTCTCCCAATATAACATGTCAAGAAAGGGATAAGAAAAAGTCATGGCATAATTCCCAAACTATAAAAAATTTTAGGATAAAAAGGGATGCAATCTACAATATGTTTCAAGTTCTAGTAATCTATCTCCTACAAATATTTAACTCTTTCAGCAAACTAATCAATCACCAAATTAGGAAATCACATCATTATAGAAGGACCCTAATGATGGAGTAACCAATTCTTTCTCTAATTTGTCTATTCCCAATTTTATCTGCCTATCTCCATGACAATAAAAACTTCTTCTAGATGTACCCTTTTATTTTTAAATGCTAGTAGCAAGAAAACATTGGAATAATAAATTATTCTAATTTATATAGGTGTTAAATCTCCTCATATTCATGAACTTATTAAGGTCTATAAATACTGAGGAAAAATCATGTTATGAACATTTCTCCCGATCTCCTTTCTCCCTCAATATAAGTCCAATTTATGACATTACTTTAGTTCCTATCATATAACTCAAAGTGAATTTGATTAGCCCATACTAATTCAATACAAGATCCCTTTTAGAATATTCTATAACATGACTAATAAGTTGGATATTATAATATTGTGTAGCAATCTTAAAATTTTAGACTAGTAAAGAGGTTTCTCAATTTAAAAAAATGAGTATATTTGATGTTGAAACTATCATTTTCCCTTCCATTTTCTATGATTAATTCTTGAAATATTATT
Organism: Torreya grandis; assembly: GCA_037957365.1. Classification (NCBI taxonomy): domain Eukaryota; kingdom Viridiplantae; phylum Streptophyta; class Pinopsida; order Cupressales; family Taxaceae; genus Torreya; species Torreya grandis. The sequence goes on along the minus strand of JARHVA010003873.1, from coordinate 490,566 downwards.
TGAAATCCTTTTTTTGAGAGATCTGGTATTAGTATAGGTTCCTAGAAAACTCTTTAGAACATGTTAATATAGGGATAGCTTGTCCATGAAATACCAAAAACAACCATTTGATGGAGATTCATACTAAATATATTCACTACCAGTAAAAACAAATAGATTCACAAACAAACATGGGATTATTAGAATCTTAATAGATAAAGTATTCAATGTGTATAAAATAATGATAAAATATACATAGAAAAACCATTTCAAAATAATATGTTTTAAACTTTATCACATCAAAACCATCTACAAATATAATGGAGTGTTATATATAGACTTTTACATAGCACTATCTCTCCATATTATAGCCTTTTTATATGTCACAAAAGGAGTGACTCTTCACATTATGACATCTATCATTATGTTTACATAGGTTTAATACATACAAATAGATTATACAAAATAAAAATTACTAAAAATTGTACATGTGTCCAACAAATATACTCTATAATTTTTCTAGCCATGTTCTACATTTAATACTTTCCTACACTTAAAAATTTGTCTCATATTGAGATAGTCATAGCATAAGATCTTGATTTGTAGCTTGAGATGAGGAAATGAATTAGAAACAAGAGTTATGATTATCACTCTAAGTATCATTTGTTTGTTTTCACCCTTTACGTATTACTTATCCACCTTTTTTAATTTTTAACTATGTATCATAGTAGCCTACTACCCTATTGGTTTTTTAATAAATTAGATTAACCAGATGGTTGCCCTTTATAGGTTTTCAACCAAATTAGACCTATTATTAATTATTAAGGCCATATTACAAATTTATGCCAAAATTTTGTGAAAACTACAAAATTAGAACTGTGCATTACCTACCATGAAGGTGGTAACATACTCTATGTTGATGTTTCTACGCTATTTCGCTTTTTACATTTAAAGAAGGAATTAAGAAACTAAGAAGAATGGTCAAGGTTAGATGTTACCTGGATGTAGTCGTGCGCACCAAAATTAGACGTTGGAAGGTACTCCTCTTTGGCTGTGAAGGAATGACACCTGCAAAGAAAAAGAGACTAAAACACAAAAAATGTTAGATGAGGAGATGGTGGGCTGTCAAGCAAAAGCTTGATCCCTGAAGTACGAAGACTTCCTTGAGGGATATCAACCCACTGATTAAAAATAGAATATTTGATAGAAACAAAAATAGTGAAAGATAGAATGAAAGAAATAAAGGACAAAAAGCAAAATGCATACCTGATATGCAGCAAATTGCTCTGCACAGTCACTGGTGTCAGTCTCTGTGCCCGCGTCAGTCAAGGAAGGGTGCTGACGTCGGTTAGAGTGCCGACATTGGTAGGGGTAATGACTAGCGTCGGTTGGGGCAAAAATTTTTAGACGAGGTCTGGTTGGGTCTGGACAAGGTTTTAAGATTGCAGAATGGTCTGAAGTTTTCATCTATGGGTCAGGGAGCTGATTTGGGAGTCAGAGGGATTGTTTGGGGGTTTTGTGTAGAAATCTGGGTAGAGTTACAGACTGTATATTTTGGAAAGGGTGGATAGAGGTGATACAGGAGGAAGTCAAGTCAGGTTTGTAATTTGAATCGAGGTGATAATATCAATTAAAAACAATAACCAGAGAACAAAATAAAAGCACAGACAAAACACTTACCTATTACATGCTGAAGACAGAGTAGGAGACATAATTGATGTTGTCGATGTGTTGTAGAAGTTTGATGTAGCAGACCTCCAATGAGATGACTAAAGCAAAATACCTGTACTAGAGAGAATACGAGAGATTTGATTGCAGATTGATTAGATGTAAAAGTTGGCTGATCATCTGTAGGTTGAATGAAAGAATGTTTTGAAAGAAGGTTCGATAACCGATCGCGAAACTGATTGGAAACTGAATAACGAATCCCAGATAATAGATAATGGATAACGGATCCTACGTTCGGGTCGAGAATGTAGTATTAAGGATAACCGATGCTAGTAGGACCACTGACGTTGGCCTAGTAGTGACTGACGTCGGTGATGTCAGCCGAGTAGTGACCGATGTCGATAGATGCAGAATAGGGACAGAGGCTAATTTTAGCTTTCTACTCATTTTGACATGCTGCCAGGGGCAAGGCTCATGAGAAAATGGTCGACAGGGGTTAAATAGGCATGGGAGAATAAAATGGGGGTTAAGGGGAGGATGACAAGGGTTAGACACAATTTCGGTGTCTACATTTGCCCCTTTTTGTCTTGTTGGTTGTTCTGGATGAATTGCAAGACAAAAATAGGAGTTAGTTGCCCCAGGTGGGGGATAAGGTTGATTCCATCTTGTTGGTTGTTTGAATGAACTGCAAGACAAAAATAGGAGGTGGATTGCCCTAATTATGGATGAGGTATTCCACCTCAAAGCAAGAGTTGAGGGAAGGGAACCAGGAATCGGGTGTTGATTTGACAAAGAGTGGATGAAAAAGGGGGTGAGGGTGAACGCTGTAAAAGTCATGGTTGTGTGCATACCACTGCACGAGATGGCTAGGTCAAATTGTCGTAGGTCAAGGGTTGAGGAGTGCCAAAATTGAAATAATCAGGCCCTAGCATGTGGTCGTAGCTGATCGAGTTATTCAATTGAAGTTGTAGCTCCAATGGGTCATCGTGTTCCAGGTATCTCGGGCTCAGGAAGTGCTCTTAGAAACATGAAAAAGTCACAAGTAGTGCAGATCAACCGGCTTGCGATCCTATACTTTTGAGGGTCCAAAATAGTTTGTGGATAATTTGGCTAACCAGTCATGAGGTAGCATATAGGCAAAAACAACCAAGGCAACATTGTCTTGGAAGTGGTCGAAGTCAGAGGAGATAGGCATGATCTCCAATGGTCAGTGGTCGAGGGCAAGGTTATGGTCCAAAGGAGGAAAGAAGGTTTGTCCATCAGAGAGATGAACAAATGAGGGTGGTCGAGCTAACCCCAGAAGATGTTATGTCATTTGAGTGATGCCTACATAGCCCAGGTCATAGGGCCTCAGACCAATGTAGTTCGAATGAAGAGACAAAAAGGTCGATGATGGGTTTCGTCAGGTGTCAAAATGATGAGGAGAAAAAGATGTTACAGCATTTTCCAAATGGTGTATTCTATAACATTGGTCAAGGGTCTTTCATCCCTAGCAGTTGTCCATAGTCGTGATGGACGTATGCTAAAAATGAATTGAGGTCTATTTATGCTTCAGCAAGTATTCGTTTATGCTTAACATAAATTGCGTCTAGTCGATAGTTTCCATGTGTATTGGTGTCTAAAGAAACTAGTGTGAATAGGCTATGGGAGTGGCCTGAAAAGAGAGTTGAGTTGAGTTGATTGACAAGTGATGAAGTTGAATGTGACCAAAGTGCACAAGAAGTGAAAAGCATATTTGTCTTTCATTGACAAGGACCAGAATGACATCATAGATAGGGGTTATTAGAACCAAGAGCCCCATTCATGCATGACGTCGTTGACCAGATGTTGTGTTAGAATGGTAATCGAATCACTTTGATATTAAAGTGAGCTTGAAGTCCCTTGAGCAAGTGATAGGAGGAGGAAATAGGGTAACCCATTTTAAGAGCAGAGATAACCTTGCCCTTTTTTATGGGAGACCCTGAGACAACTATAAGTCAAGTCCATGACTCATTTTTTTTTTTTACAGACTGATCAACGTGGGAAGCTGGTATAGAGATGTCGTTGTGCTTGGTGGTCAGTTGTGAAGTTGATCGATGCGGGAAGCTTCTAAAATAGTGCTAGTTATTGCCAGATTAGTCATAGCCATACTTTGAGGGAGTGGTCTAGAATTTTGCTTAATATAAGGGCTTTTGAATAGTTGTCCTTCGAGGGAGCAGTCTATTAGCTATAGCAATGATAGTACAGCTGTCCTTCAAGGGAGTAGTCTACCATTTTAATTTGATATTGATATGGTGACCGTGGATATTTTGACATCTAGATTTGTTTTGACAGAAATGTGAGTCATGGACAAGATTATAGAAGGTCAAGGGCTCCCTTTTATTAGGACAAAGCATCCATACTGTATAAAAGGGTTATAGAGGAATGGTTAAGAGGAATAGGGATGAAAGGAATTAGGACTAAGAGGATGGGGATTGCTCAAGGGATGAGCTCAAGTTAAATTTCAAGTGAACGAGTACTCGACTAGAAGTAGAACGGTCGCAGATGCAATGCATTAAGAGGCTCAGGTTCTGGTCATCCATCAAGAGAGGACAGATGATAAGTCCCTGATCCATACTTGTGCATGATAATGTAAGGTCCAAGCTAATTAGGGGCAAACTTGCCTCGTTTACTTTGCTCCATATTGGTCACGTGCTGATTCTCTTTGAGGATGAGGTCTCCGATATTGAAATCTCATTCTCATAAATTTTTGTCATAGGATCGCTTGATGCGATGTTGATAGACATGAAGATGATTAAGGGCAGCAAGATGGTGCTCGTCAAGTAACTCAAGTTGAGCTAAGAGATCATGATAAAATTCATCATTAGAAAGGATGTCATGTAGAGAAATGCAGAGAGACGAGATTTGTACTTTAAGAGGTAGGATAGCCTCTGTTCCATACATGAGAGAGAAAGGGGTAGCACCCATAGAGGTTCGGATGCTAGTGTGGTAGGCCCACAAAGCGAAGGGAATGTGAATGTGCCAGTCCCTTCTTGTGTCGTTAACCACCTTCATGAGAATTTTAGTGAGAATTTTGTTGGAAGCCTCGGCCTACCCATTTGCTTGTGGGTAGTAAGGTGAAGAGAAACTGAGCTTGATGCCAAATGAGTCGCATAGCTTTTGGATAGTTTTGTTTTTGAAGGACTTGTCATTGTCGGTGATGATCTTATGAGGGACACCGAAATGATAGATGATGTGGGTGCTGATGAAGTCGACGATCTTGTCAGCTTTTGTGGAGATGAGAGGAATGGCTTCCACCCACTTGGTGAAATATTCAGTGGTTGTGATGATGGATTGATGACGAAGAGACGAATGAGGGTTAATCTCACCGATGAGATCTAAGCCCCACTGATAAAAAGGCCAAAAATCTTGAGCAATTTGTAAGGCATGGCTGGGGAGATGAAGCAAGTTAGAGTGATGCTGACACTTGATGCAACGCCGAACATAGTCGCTACAGTCTTGATGAAGGGTAGGCCAATAATAGCCCAGATGAAGGATACGCTTGGCAACCGAATTCCCACTGAAATGTCTGCCACAAATCCCGTCGTGGACTTGCTTAATGGCCTGAGATGCTTCGGTGAAGGTGAGACAGTGAAGAAGGAGGCCGTTGAAGCCTCGCTTATAGAGAAGACCCCTAGCATGGTATAGTGAGTGGTACGCTTGATAAAAGCTTGCCGCACATTGCTAGAGAGGTTGGGAGGAATGATAGAAAAAGATAAGAAGTCCACAAGTTGCTTATACCAATCATCTCATGGGCTAGAGTCTATAGTGTTGACATGATTAATGTTAAGAGAGATATAAGAAGGCAATGGCACATGATGCATCATGACAAAAAGTCTGGATGCAGATGAGGAAGATGGGATATGTGAAGCGAGAGAAGCCATGGTGTCAACAAACTTATTCGTGGATCGAGGAATAGTCTGTAGGAGGTAATGGTTGAAAGATGCAAGGAGAATGTCAGTACAGTTTTTGTACCTTTGCAAAATTTCATTTTTATAGAGGTATGAACCGTTGACTTGATTGACGATGAGCTGCGAGTCATCGAAGATGTTAATGGACTTGATGCTGAGAGAGAGGGCGGTCTGAAGTCCGAAAATGAAGGCCTCATACTCAGCCATATTATTGGTACAATCAAAGTCGAGCTTAAAAGATAGAGGCATGGGATCCCCTTTGAGTGGGATGAGAATGACCCCGACACCCCCACCGAGTTGACATTTGGAGCCGTCAAAGAACATGGTCATCTGATAGACGGTGTCATCAGTGGAAAGCATGGCGATAGATTCGTCAGGAAACTCACACTGCAAAGGTTAATTGTCAGGAAGAGGGGCATCTACTAGTTGGTCAGTGATGGTTTGCCCCTTGATAGATTTCTACTAGTTGAATTCGAGGTCGAACTCAGCAAGTAGCATGAGCCACCGAGCCATACGTTGATTCTGATATGGCTTAGAATGCATATACTTGAGAGGGTCGGTGTGGGTGATGACAAAGGTCTTGTGGTTAAGAAGATAATGGCAGAGCTTGGTAGTGGCAAAGACTAACGCCAAATAGAGTTTCTCGGTATGAGTGTACCAAGTTTCATAGTCGATCAGTGTTCGGTTGATATAATAGACCGCTTGTTCACGGTGATGCTTGTCTCAATGCGCGATCATGGCACCTAACGAATGGTTGGTGGCTAAGATATAAAGGTAGAAGGGTTGGTCATCTTTACGTGGAATGAGGACTGGTGGAGAGACCAGATAGCGTTTAAGGGATTCAAAAACCTCTTGACAGTCTTTATCCCATGTAAAGGAGATGTCCTTCTTAAGGAGATGATGAAAAGGTTGGCATCGGTCAAAAAGCTGCGAGATGAAACGGCGAATGGACTGGAGCTTCCCTTGCAAACTGTGAAGCTGCTTGAGATTGGTCGGGGGTGGCATTTCGAGGATAGCGTGAATCTTGGTGGGATCTATCTCGATGCCACGGAAAGAAATGATGAAGCCGAGAAGCTTGCCAGAGAGGACCCCAAAGACACATTTCTTGGGGTCAAGGCAAACATTGCATTGAAGAAGATGAGAGAAGATGATCTTGAGAATGGTCAGATGGTCACGGTGAAGCTTGGACTTGCCTAGTAGGTCATCCACATAGTCCTCCATGATTTTGTGGAGGAGATCATGGAAAATGTAGGTCATGGCATGCTGATAAGTGGCGCCTATGTTCTTCAAGCTGAAAGGCATGACTCGATAGTAGAAAGTCCCCCATGGGGTAATGAAAGTGGTCTTATGCTGATCTTCCAGAGCAATCAGGATTTGATTGTATCCTGAAAACCCGTCCATGAGAGATAGCATCTCATGGCCGGCCGTGAGATCAACAAGCTGGTCAATGTTGAGAAGAGGAAAGTCATCTTTGGGATAGGCTAGGTTAAGGTCATGATAGTCTGTGCAGATCTAGATCCCCCCAATCACCTTGGTGACTGGGATGATGTTAGAGACCCACTATGGATAATCGATGGGCTGGATGAAGGAGATAGAAAGGAGGTGTTGAAGCTCCTCTTTGACAAGGAGGGCAATGTAAGGATGCATCTTTCAAAGCTTTTGCTTGACAGGCTTAGCCTCTGGTTTGGTGACAATGTTATGGGTAGTGATGGTGGGGTCAATTTTAGGCATGTCACTGTAAGTCCAGGCAAAGGCCTTGCTATGGTTGGAGAGGAACTGGATATAGTCAAGCTGCTCTTGAGCATCTAAAGATTGGCCAATCTTTAAGACATAAGGAATATCGGAAGAAGAAAGGTTAATGTCAATGGTTGATTCATTTAACATAACCTGGGTCTCAGAAGGGAGGGAGCGCTGGATGAAAGAGTCATCGGCGCCCATGTAAGAAAGAATGGCATCATCGTCAATGCAGTAGACAGTGTGAATGGTCACCGACTCATCTTCTATCATGCTAGGAAAAATGAGAGGGAGAGACCTGGACACCCCGTTTAGTTGATAAGTTAGGGGTTTCAGGCGGATGGTGTTTATGCAAAAAAAAACTAGGAGGAATGGAAACCACTGACTCCGTAGGTGAAGGAGGAAGAATGGGTGAGCATGGAGGAGATTGGCCAATGGTTGGTTTGGGACAAAGGTCTGCAGGGTCTTGAGTGGGGTCGTGATATCCTAGACCATATCATTTCTTGGCACTATCATCGTTGAGCGGCTCAATAGGCTGATGGGAACTCTGCTCATAGCGTTTGAAACCAAAACCCTTCCATGCACACCTATAAAAGGTAAGTGTGTGCAAAGGCGGGATTGCCAAGAAATGAGAAGTCTGATGTGAAAGGTTGAGGTGAAGAAAGAGGATTGCCATTAGTAGGAGCTTGATTGAGCCCCCCATAGACAAGGTTGGTTTGGAGCTGAGGAGGACCATAAGGCATGATCACCCCGATCTGATGGTCGTAACTGGGGCTGTGATGAAGGCGTCCATACTCTTGTGGAGTTTGGAACATGTCTAAGGTTAGCAAGCAATATTCCCCCAATGAAAGTCTTTGGAAGATGTCTTCCATGGGGTCTGTGGTCGTCATTTGAAGGGGAGGTGTGAGGGCGACCGCCTGTTGTGAACTGGTCAAAGCTTTCACGGATGGAGGCGGTGCCGAGATTGATGGCGTGATAGGAATGAGGATGTCATTTAGATGGTAGGTGGTGTTACAAGTTTTGAAGGGTGAAGGGTCAATGGGAATGGTGTGGACTTGTCCATCATGCTCAAATTTCACACAACGGTGCAGGGTGGAGGGGACACATGCCATGGCGTGGATCCAGGGTCGGCCTAGCAACATGTTGTATTGAAACTCTCCTTCGATGATATAGAAGAGCTCTGGGACTGTGCCTGGACCAACGCGGATGTGAAGGATGACTGTGCCAATGGTCGTGGTAGTGGTGTCATTAAAGGAGCGCAAGATTGCATCAGTTTTGGAGATGCAATTCTTGGGAAGAGCCAACTGATCAAAGGCATGGGTGGAGATAATGTTAATGTTGGCACCTCCATCGATCATAATGCGTTTAATGCATGTCTGATCAACATAGGTAGTGATGAAGAGGGTGGCATCTTGATCTTTCGTGTTGGATGTGGGAATCTCAGAATCACTGAATGTGATGGAGGCAACAGGGACTAAAGAGTGGACAAGGGTAGCAAGTGGTTGGGGGTCCTCGGGTTGGACCTCCACTATCTGCAGGGCTCTGATGAGGGCTTGACAATGTTGAGGTGAGGTTTGGATGAGGTCATAAAGGGACATCTTCATAGGCGTCTGGTGAAGTTATTTCAACATGGAGTCATGAATTGGTTTGGAAGAAGAAGAAGAAGAGGGTTGAGGTGTGCCAAGGATAGAAATCTTAGGCTTGGGCGGTTGAGGTGGATTGATGAAAGGGTAGGTCCAAGGAATGGTGGCTTTTTCTTTCACCTTGTCCTTTTGTGACCTAGTGGTTATGTGAATGGAATTGATTTCAAAGATAGGAGGTGAAGGAGATAAAGGGGTTGTAACCTGTTGATGAGATGTTGATGGGTTTGAAGAGGTTGGAGGGTTATGAGAAGGAGTCAGGGGTCGGTCGAGAGTGTCCTCAAAGAGAAGGGTGTCTTTCTCCAGATAGCAGTGAATGATAGCCTTGAGGGCACAGTAAGTCTCGGTATCGTGTCTTGGTGTACGATGGTATAATCAAATCTTCATGTCGTCAAACCAGGAGGGCTTAGACTCGAGGGGTTAGAAAGGCCTGATGGGTGGAAGAGTTATGCTAGAAGTCTATGAAATTCGGTGCAAGATCAAAGAGTATGAGCCCACTAAAGGGTCCGTGCTTGTCAATGTGTGCGATGTTGGTGACTTTTGCTTGGGTGGAGTTGGAGGAGGCTTCTGTACCACCTTCTGGGTTGATGGTGCGGCGACAGGTAGAGATGGTACTTTCTTCATGAGAGGTACCACCCTTTTGGGAGAGGGTAGGCTAGCAGTAGGCAAAGGAAGTAGAGGAGGCAATTGGTTTTGATTAGAGGTATGAGTGGGGAGGACTTTGGTCAAGGTCAAAGGATGAGGGCCCAAAATGGAGGGCAATGGTGATGGGGGAGGAGGAGTTTGCCTCTGTGGTTTGGCAGTCTTCTTTGATTTGATTTGAAGACTACTATTAGTCGAGGTCTAGTCTAAGTCCACCTTCACTTGTGGATGAGTGAGGTTGGAGACAGGGTGAATGCCAAGTGACTTGATTTGTTTAGATGGGGTAGATGAGGGTTTTGGTTCTGATGCAGTTGATTGAGGTGTAGACGGTCTAGAAGTGGAAGTCTAGTTTTTGTTGAGTCTTAGGAGATTCTGCCATGGGAGGATTAGCAGTATGAGATGAGAGGGCATGGGAATGTTGAAGAGCTATGAGACGCTCCCACAATACCTGATGCTCCACTTTCCTTGAAGGGAGAAGTTCGAGTTTCTCCACTAATTGGGAAAATGGCTGAGAAGATGTTGGATGAGGTTTGGGTTCTTGAGAAGATGTTGATGGTTTTGGGACCAAAGGTGTGGTAGTCTCGGTCCCAAGGCATGATGAAGTCATGACAGGTTCATCCTTGGTTAGAGATGAAGGAGAGGTAGGTTCTTCCCTGGGTGGAGAAGAAACTGGAGAATGAGGCTCCTCAAGCGGGTAAAGGGTAGGGATGATTGTGCCCTCCACTTGCAATTGATGAGTAGGAAGGGTTGGGTCCTCCATGGGCAGTAAGAAGGAGGATGGTGAAACCGGCGGTGCTAGTAAGGTTGAGGCATCCTCCAATATAAGAGAAGTTGACAGAGAAAGAGGTTCGTCCACATGTGATGGACTGATGGATGAACTCACCTCTTGAGGTTGGTCAAAAATGAAGGGTGAGACCGTATTGACTGTTCGAATCTTGTGTTCATGAATGTCGTCAATCAAGGTCTGGACATTGTTTTGAGTTGGTGGATGATTAAGGAATGGTTGTTTGAATATGTCGATACCCTGATTAGGTGGTGCATTGGGATTGTCTAGGATGAGGTCACCCTTTTCAAGCATGTCTTGGATTATGTTTTTAAGGGTTTTACAGTTGCCCGTGTCATGGCCTTTAACATGGTGGTAGTTGCAGAAGTCATTTTCCCTATACCACGCAGGGATGGTGCGTGAGGGATCAAATTGTGGAGGTGGTCAGATCTGGGGGAGATTGAGGACCCCCTATTTGATGAGTTTTTCTAGCACAGATGCGTATGATTCTTCGAGTGGAGTATATTGTCGTTGTATGTATCTCTGTTGGAATTGGTGGGTGATGCTTTGGGACGTGGATGGTTCAGGCTGGTTAGTTGAAGGGGAAGAGGAGGAAGATCTAAAGACCACAATGTTTGCTGAAGCTTTAGATTTAGGATTGGATGAGGAAGGCTTAGAAGAGGGGTTATTGGTCTTAGAGTTGGGATTCTTGCTCCGCAACTTGACTTTATTCTCCTCGATGGCACGTAACTCAAGTTTGCGGGCCATCGTGAAGGCTTCGTCAAAAGTGTAGAAGGTCTGAACCCTTAAGGTGGAAGAAATATTTTTGGCACAGGCTTGGGAGAAAAGTTTAATAAGTTCAGGTTGGGGTAAGGAAAAGGAGAGTTGATTGATGAGGCCCCCCCATCAAGCGACAAAATCAGCAATGGATTCATCCTCGAATTGGTAGATAAATTAGAGGTCTGTGATTGAGACCTTCTTGGTGATGTTGATAGAGAAATGATCAAGGAAGAGCTGGGCCAGCTAAGTGAACATGAAGAGGGAATGGCTGGCAAGGGAGTTGTACCAGTCAAGTGCAGCACCTGAGAGAGACATAGGAAATGTGTGTAAAAGCAACGCATCGTCGTGGGCGATAAGGTAACAGGCATGTCTGAATGCCCGTAAGTGCTGTTGTGGGTCTTCCTTGCTTTGAAAATGAGAAAACTTAGGAAGTTCCCACTGGCTGGGATATGGCCTGATCGAGACAGAAGGATGAATGGGCTCATTGCAAATTTGTTCATATGAGAGAGTATTGCATGAGCCAGAAACGGAGGTCTCTAGGCTAGACATCTTGTCCATCAGCATTTTGATGACATCTACTGACAAATTGGTGGGTGGAGCGCCCCCTAGATTGTAAGGCACTTGAAAGAGGCTAGAAGAGGCATACGACGTAGTCAGTTGTACCAGTAAGGGTGCAACGTATGGATGACTAGTCGTAGGAATAGAAGAGGAGACTAAGGATGGTTGGGTAGAAGGCATGGCTAGGCTCGATGTTGCCACGGGAGGTTGGTTAGTGGTAACATGGGCCAATGGATAGGTAGCCACCCTAGTGTTGATAGGAGCAAGGGTAGGTGGAATAGAGATGACCAAATTTTGAAAGGGGGTAGAGAGTGGTTGAGTGGGCTGAGGTTGATAGGGGGCCAAAACCCTAGTGGAAGTGGGCCCAAAGATGGAGGGAGAGGCCACACTTGGATGGTTGGTCAAAGGCTAGTCATTAGTCAAGGCAATAGCCTAGGTGTCTAAAGGTTGAACTACAGACGCTGTTGATATGGCTGCAGTCTTGAGAAGAGAGATCAGCATTCTGTAAATTGGATTGCCCAAGGAGTCTCGCATTCGGATATTCACGAGATAATGCTGCAAGGCTTTGATGTTGAGGTCCAAGAATCGTGAAAAATCTTGGTCCCCTTTTGGGACAATAGGAGTCTGGGTCAGGGATGGTCTAGTAGGAGTTCTTTCAGTCTCTAAGTGGAACTCCATTATAGGACTGGTTATAGATGGAGTAGATGGAAGTGGGTGATGCCTTGCGTGATCGACTAGAGCCTTGGCTTGGCTACGAGTCAGAACCATTCAAGGCAAGAAAGAACGTCCTCACAAGCTCAAATAAGCAGATAAGAACAAAAAAGATGAAGAACACAAGTAGATCCTAAAAAAAACCCTAGGAGTAAATTATTAGGATTATAGTGGCTTATGCCTTAGAATATGTGTAGAGGAAGATTGGCTTTTGAGTCAGGTCCTAGAAGAAGTAGTCTATGGATGGTTTCGGATTAGTTATGGTGCTCAAAAGTCTGTGTTAGGTTTCGTACTTGGCCTGGTGCTAAGGAGCAAGCTCCCCTCACTTCACGAGTCCAGTGATAAGCTGGTCTCGCTTAGCCAAAATATACTTCCCCTAGAGATTAGACTCTGCCAGAGAACAGAGTAGGCTTTCCCCTTGGTGATGAAATCCAAGTAAGATTGCTGAGACGGGTAAGGTATCCGCTGGGTGATGAAATCCCAGTCGGGCCTTGTCTCAGGTAAGTTAAGATGTTTGTTTTGTGCAAGTGGTTTGGTCGTGTAACATAAAGTGGACTAGATTAATTCATGATGCGGTTATTAATTACTAGGTGTGGTCTAAGAAATGCAAGAAAGCAGAAATGAATCCAAAGTGTTTTAAGCTTAAGTCAAAATGTGAAGTTGGAATGAAAAAAAGTTGAGAAAGGGTTGAAGAATATGATTTTTGACTAGTCTAGAAGTGCAAGAAAAGAAAGAAAAGTTCTTTTTAGTCCTACTGATGGTGTTGTTTAGAAGAGATGAAAGAGGTGAAAAGGGAGAAACATAATGCACCTATATGAAAAGAAAGAAAGAAAGAACCCAAGGAAGGCCCTAGGGTCCCATCGGGCATGCCAGAATGTTTCTACGCTATTTCACTTTTTACATTCAAAGAAGGAATTAAGAAACTAAGAAGAATGGTTAAGGTTAGATGTTACTTGGATGTAGTCGTGCACACCGAAATCAGATGTTGGAAGGTACTCCTCTTTGGCTGTGGAGGAATGACACCTGCAAAGAAAAAGAGACTAAAACACAAAAAATGTTAGATGAGGAGATGGTGGGCTGTCAAGCAAAAGCTTGATCCCTGAAGTACGAAGACTTCCTTGAGGGATATCAACCCACTGATTAAAAATAGAATATTTAATAGAAACAAAAATAGTGAAAGATAGAATGAAAGAAATAAAGGACAAAAAGCAAAATGCATACCTGATATGCATAAAATTGCTCTGCATAGTCGCCGGTGTCGGTCTCTGTGCCGGCGTCGGTCAAGGAAGGGTGCCGACGTTGGTTAAAGTTCCAGCGTCGGTAGGGGTAATGACTGATGTCGGTCGGGGCAGCAGTTTTTGGATGGGGTCTGGTCAGGTCTAGACAAGGTTTTAGGATTGCAGAATGGTCTGAAGTTTTCATCTGTGGGTTAGGGAGCCAATTTGGGAGTCAGAGGAATTTTTTGGGGGTTTTGTGTAGAAATCTGGGTAGAGTTACAGACTGTATATTCTGGAAAGGGTGCATAGAGGTGATACGGGAGGAAGTCAAGTCGGGTTTGTAATCTGAATCCAGGTGATAATATCAATTGAAAACAATAACCAGAGAACAAAATAAAAACATAGAGGAAACACTTACCTGTTACACGCTGAAGATAGAGTAGGAGACATAATTGATGTTGTCGGTGTGTCGTAGAAGTTCGATGTAGCAGACTTCCAAAGAGATGACTAAAGCAGAATACCTGTACTAGAGAGAATATGAGATATTTGATTGCAAATTGATTGGATGCAAAAGTTGGCTGATTGTCTGTAGGTCGAATGAAAGAATGTTTTGAAAGAAGGTCTGATAATTGATCATGAAACTGATTGGCAACTGAATAACGAAGCCCGGATAATGAATAACGGATAACGGATCCTGTGTTCAGGTTGAGAACGTAGTATTAAGGATAACTAATGCCAACAGGACTGCCAACGTCGGCCGAGTAGTGACCGATGTCGGCGACGTCGGTCGAGTAGTGACTGATGTCGACAGATGCAAAATGGGGATAGAGGCTAATTTTAGCTTTCTGCTCATTTTGACATGCTGCCAGGGGCAAGGCTCGTGGGAAAATGGTTGACAGGGGTTAAATAGGTGTGGGAGAATAAAATGGGGGTTAAGGGGAAGATGACAAGGGTTAGACATAATTTCAGTGTCTATAGTTGACTATATAGTAGGTTATTAACAGGAAGGATATGTTGAAGAAGTGGATGAAATACTTGGTCCTTTAGAAATTATTGGTGAAGGTTGTTGTGCTTTTTGGATAGCTGGTTGTGTGCTTATGTCACTCTTATTATTTTGAATAAGGAAATGTATTATAATTCATCAATAATTTATGCAATGGAGGAATCAAGCTAAGATAATTCTTTCTTGAGCATTTTTGGGTTAGTTAACACTTCTCTCACCATAGTTAGCAATATTCATAGTGGGACTTGAATAACTATCAAGTTCTTAATATCTCCATCCTCAATGATGGTGATAAGTGCTTTAGCATTTGAAACTTGGATCTGAATATCTTGTGTAATCACCTCCTTCCAATCTCCATGCCTCTATTACTAAATGCTAGCAAAGGAATTTATTAGAGTCTCATTATTCCATGTTTGTGGTTTTTTCATGGCATTATCCCTTAAATCTAAAAATTTATGAAGTGCACTTTTCATTGTTTCAGAAGTAACCATGTGATCTTCCATGATATATTTGGCTTTATCTACCATGTTGAACTCTAGCTTAGTTATGATCAATGAATTATTCAATTGTTAATTTCAATTTGAAATAGCTTGTGTTATCCTTTTGGATTTAAGTGTAGCTATATATATAACCTATTATTACTCCTCCAAGAGATCATAGATAACCTCTCTTTACACCTTACTATTTTTCCCTTATGCTCACAATATTTAAAACTTGTGCACAAAAAATTAGTCTTTCATCAGTTACACCAATAAAGTTTATAATTACTTGTCTTCAAACCTCACTTGGTTACCTACTAATTAGGTTACCAATGTAGCATAGATGGTGTCAATGATCTAGTGTACATTGGTGAATTAAAAGGCTCAATTCTATGTTGTCCTCTCTTAGATAAAAAACTTCATTCTTAAAGGCTGAATTCTTTCGCATAATTAACTCTTGAAAAGTAGATGCACTTTTATTTTCCTTGGTTAACGATAGTTGATAAAAATTCAAATATGTTTCTTGTGTAGTCAAACTTGAAGCTATAGATGTTACTTCAGTTGATTTTTGGATTACTATGAACTATGTTAATGTGAGTGAAAAGGTGGTGTACTAGGTGGATGATGTGGGAACATCCCATGGCCATTCAATAGTTATTTATAGTGTAGGATGAGAAGACTTGTCCTGTGCACTTGTATTGTAAGTGCCAGTTGCATTATGTTTTGTGCTTATTACTTGGCATTTTCATCTACCTCCTACTTCACTTTAGCTTCAACTCTAGCCTTAGCCTTATCTTTAGCCTTAACTTTATCTTTAGCTTTCACTTCAACTTTAACCTTAAATTTTAGTTTAACTTTAGGCTTAGCTTATTTTGTAGCCTTGGATTTAGCTTCAGCTTCCTTCTCCTTAGCTTCCTACTTAGACTTTTACTCTACCTAAGACTTTAAAATTGATGTTACTTCCTCTTTCTTATTTTTCTCAACCTTCACTTATTATTGTTTCTTTATTTCTTCCTTTTGTTCTATCTTAATTACCTCTACTTCATTGGCTCTCTTATTTTGAGTATCTACTTCTTCAATTTTCTTATTTTCAACCTCTACTTCTTTATCTCTTTTTTTTAAACCTTTACTTTTTTAGCTATCTTTCGATGTTGCTCCTCTACAGCCTATTATTTTCACTACTCTTCTTCCTCCACATACTTATGCTTTACATCTCACTTTCTCTTCTTTATGCTCCTTCTTCACAACCTATTTTTATGCATTTGATGGATCTTTTTATTCACGTATAGCTTTGGATTATGACTTTAACTATGGAAAGCTAGTTTCTTCATGTGGATCCATGGGGGTAGATGATTCTAGGAAGGGGCATAATAGTAGAATAATGAATAGAATGTTATAGAGGAATAATCCCGCATGCATAAAATGGAATAATGGGATAGATTAGAATATTATGAATAGAGGGGCATAAGTTATTGTAATACATCCAACCAAAAATCAATTTAATTAGAGTATTACTCTAATAAAGAGGTATCTCCCTTGAAGTGGTAAGTGATTTAGAGTGATTATTTCCATAAAAGGAATAAAATATTAATATATTTAATATTTGTATGATTTTATATATTTTAGCATACAAGTTCTTAAATTCTAGTATCATATCACTTTCTAGGTCCATTTTTATGATCTTTGTTACAGGCACATTTTGGAGCTTCATCATGAAGGTTTCAAAAATTTGAATCCCCATATTTCTTTCTTGTTCCAATCAAAACTTGAAGTTAAAAATCGTCATTTACAAGTACATATTTTCATTTTTTGTCCTAAAAATTAGAGTTGTTCTTCTTCAAGCTTCTCTCAAATGGTAATGAATTATACCAATCAATTTATGGGTTTTATGCACCTAATTTCCATATTTTTAGATAATTTTAAATTTTTATTTAGTATTGTAAATGTTATTATAATTTTATTAATTTCTACTATTGTAAAAAAATTATGATTATTCTTCTAAATTCTTATCTTTGACTATAATATATCATGTCAAACCATTTCTGGGTTTTGTGCACCTCAGTTCTAGTTTCCTATAATACTTTAAATATTTTACTTATGTTTAGTATTGTAAAAATTATCATAGTTTTAATAACTATTTTTTAAAAAAATATATATAAATAAATAATGGAAGTCTTTATGTAAGGATACATTTTTAGTTGAAGCTAAAATCTAATTTATTATAATTATGGGGATTCATATTTTGTCTCTAAGAAATATCATTAGATCTGTGACTCAACTTCATCAAATTTGAATGGTCTAAGAATATCAAGCCACTGGACACCTAAAATTGGCTACCAATGGCTTTATACCTGACTTTAGACCAATTCTTACCAATCATTGAACATCTCGCCTAATAATTTCTAAATTTCTCAAATTTCACTTCATCATATACAATTAAATCAATTCAGCCCATAAATCAATTAAAAAGAGCAAACGCCTAAATCATTTAATTCAAAACTTGCACAAATATTCAAAATCCTAAAAGAGATTAATTAACATGTAATTCCTAATTAAATTCATCCATGAACAAATAAATCAATTATCAAAAATGGAAATTTAAAAATAAATAAATATCTTAGGTTTTCATCATTAGCTTTTGTGAATTGTCATTTTTGGAAAATATCCCACCCATGCTTATTCCATGCTAATCATGACCATTTGACACCTTTTAACCCTACTAGGTTTAACTACGACAACCAAGGTGAGGATTTAACCCATTCTAATTCATTTCAAATCCTATAAAATCAAGCCTAGAGATCTTCATTAAGAGATCTTAGAACATAGTAGAGTTATAATGTAGGATTTGATTCATCAAGTAAACGCCTAGTGTTATAATGCCAAAATAAAAACAAGCCATCAATCCAACCATGGTGCTAAGAGGAGATATAGATAGCTAAACCCCATTGACGAAGACCTTTTAAGCATAATTAGAGAAATCTAATGAAGAAATCTATTAGAGCAATCAAGGTAAAAAAGTTGTCCTTTCTTTGCATTTTAGTTGTGTTTTCAATTGGTTTATTCACTAAACTCCACTAATGATCTAGGGATAGAGATGTTATATTTATAGTATGTTTAATTCATTATTTTTAGAACTAACACTATACTAAAATCCTCTCTTGAGTCAAATTATGTAATCAAAAATGGCATGCTTAGTGGGATTTCAAAACTATTACTTTATAACCAATCATAATCAAGGCCAAAAGACCCAACCAATCCAAGCTCTTTTTTTTAAACCAATAATTTGTGATAAGCCAATCTATGATGAATCACCTTTTATTTATATGCCTATTTTTCAAGAGCCTCTTATTGACAAGATAATCTCTAAGAAGTTGTATCTTGACCTTTTTCCCACCATTATGGAATCTCAATTTGACAAGATAGTCTCTATGGAGCCCATTATGCCATCATAGGTCATTCCTTGTCCAATACCAAACATTCAGTAAAACATATTTGTAATAACATCCACACCAGATGAATAATCATAATTAGAGTCTTGTTTTACTCTTGAACCAACATCAGATTTAGCATCAGAAGTAAAATCAACATCAATCTCAACATAAAACTCAAAGTCTATTGAGTTAAAATCAAATTCAAAATTAGAATACATTCATGCCTATTAAAATATTAGTTACACATGCCTTATAGACCAATTTGAATACATTTGTGATCCTTATATAGTTTTTGAGGATGAGTAATTCAACAATTACATAATTTTTCCTAGTATCTTCTATGAGGGTTGTGTAATCTCTACCCATTCCATTACTATTCCACATACCATTACCACTCACCAACATAGCCCAGTTATTAACATTCCACATTTTATAAGTATCAATTAGGATTGATAGAATAAAATGTTATTTAACTACATCCATCATGATGTATCAATCAAATAACAATAAGGAGGACAGGACCACATTCATGCAGAAGAAGAATAATCTTTTAATGAAACCTTTTTGGAGATACGAAGAGATAGTCAAAGTTCAAACTCATCATCTTCTAGTGAAACCTTTTCATAGGTGCTAGAAGATAATCAAAGTCAAAATTCAATATTCCTTAGTGAAACTTACTCAAAGGTGTTATGGGATAATAAAGATAACTTCATTGGTAGAAACCTCTTCAAGGCACCAATAGCCGAGCACAAAGTCTTTCACTGCTTGATGAAGACAAAATTAAAATAGCTTCCAATCTAAATCCTAATTAGATGGTAGCTACTCTCAAACCAAAAACATAAAATAATTTGGTGGTCCTATCAAGAGTATATTCAGAAGTCTTTGGCCCCATCACATCCAAAATTATGTCAAATCTGGAATCAACAATATTATGTCTAAGTAAAAACCCGAATCTTCCTTTATTTCACAACCATTATACATTCTATCATCAACCACCATTTCATTTCCCAATCAAACATATCATATAAAATTTATCCATCCTTAGACACCCTTTCCCTTGTAGAGGCTACAAAGATAACTTATCTTGACATTTGAAAGAAACATAAATAATAACCAATGTGGATCACAAAAACATTCTTGGCATCTAGATCTGTAGCCAATTCTTGATAGAGAAACTATTCAAATGAGGTGTGGGCTAGAAACTAACATGATTGAGTATTATATTTGTATCATTTATTGAATAGGATGTGCATCTTACCATGAATAGGAATAATATAATTATTTACCATACTTAGGCCAAACACATCCAAAACCATCCACCATCATCAACCAAAAACATGTACGATATAATTTTAATTTAGCATTCATTTTAATATCAACACATACCTTACCATTCACCCTATCACTTCAAGGAAACCCTCCTACCATTTTATCTAATCATATTATTAGTATATCAACCTTTCACTTATCCATAATATCATTACAATCTATCAACTGAAACATGATTTGATCACTACCAACCTATCTCATTTGACCTTGTATCATCCATTAGTTTCACATTGTTAGCATGATAAATTAGATCAGTTTCAGTAGTCATTTCAAGCAATCTAGACAAAGGTAGTATTTTGGATTAGTATGATGAATTTTGGTAGTTTCATCCTTAATTTTTTATTCTATTCCTATATCAAGTTTGTTTATATGAGCTTGATTATATTTGCCTATAGGGGAAAATCAATGTCTCACCAGTATTAATACTAATTATAAATACGTATAGGCAAATTAGTATCATTGATTTAGTTCATTATATCTTAGTTATAACCACCTATGGGAAAACTAGGGGCAATATTTGTTTATTATGCATTGACATACCAACTAGCTATTCCTATGTCGTATTGTGCTACTGTGCCAACTATGCATATTTTATTTGAATTGGCTTCTACACTAGTCAAATTCCTCTATTGAAAGGTGGAAATAATATGACATAGGGACGTTTTGGGACTATGTGGGTCATGCTAAATTCATGTTGAGGTCAACTCAATCCCCCTTTACCATTATTCTTTTGCCATTTTATGAGAATCCATTCAAGTTAGCCACATGCTTTCCATTTTAAGAGCTTGGACTGTTTAGTGTCTCATCATTCTCTATTGAGTTGAGACTCCTCAAAAATTCCAAAAACATTTATACATTTTAAAATCCAAAAGTATTTGTCCTGTCCAAGCCTAGTTAGTCATCCTCGATCTGCCCTACTAGCAAAAATTCATTGTAGGATGCTTTCTATTACTTTTATTTTTAAGATTTCTATTTGTTTGTTTATTTTTTTATTTTATTTTTTATTTGTTTTCTTTCCTATTTATTTACTTTTAGTGTTGTTTCCTTGACTTAATTTTTATGTGTATTCATTAGGTGATTCCTTGTGCATATATACTTGATTCTATCCATATTCATATGTCAACATTCTCATCATGATTTTTATCATTGGTATATTATTTTCAATTTTTTATTAGATTAAAAATCAATCCTTATGCACTTTTTGACCAAGTTCTCATGGTGTTTTATATCATGAGGCATACCATCATGTGCTATAACAAAAATTAGCTTTAGGAGATCATACAAGAAATGGAACCACAAAATTTTCTCCTTAGTACCTTGTCAAAAAATTCCACCCATATTGGTCAAATCAACCCATTGACCATTCTAGTTGTATCAATGATAATAAGGATGAGCATCTTCACATTGTTAGGTACAGCGAGATATTTTCTATTGATCAATCTTATTCTTCTATTCATCACCTTGCATCCTCATATAGCTAGTTATTTATGGCTTCTTTAGTCATTAGACCATCAATATTTACATTTGTGTCCACTCATATTTAATATGTGCAACAAGTTATATCCTTGAGTTATGCCTATTGATTTTCCCTATTGGGTCACAATCAATCAAACATATTTATCCCATTCTAGTCATCTTAATGATTATAATCGCATATGGGCAAATCATTATTTTTCAACTCATCATATTATTTCATGAATATATGCCTTTGTTATATATTATAACCACCTTTGGGAAAATTAGTACTTATTTTTTAAATCAATCCATGCAAGCATTTTCTCATTTGGATTAATCTCATCCATGGGTTAATTCCACCTTTTTTCTAGCTTCTTTTCGACGTACCACCCATCAAACATGTTATGGCCATTCCCTTGAGGGGGCATAATTATAGGCTTCCTAAAAATTTATTTGGAGCTTTTTCCTTCAATAATCATCTTATTTTAGGCATATAGGCCTTTTCCTATTATTTGAGAAGACATTGTTGTGCCTATCATTTGTAACATCTTCCCAAATAGGGGTAAAGTGTAAACACCTAAAATTGGCCACCAATGGATTTATACCCAAAATTAGACCAATTATTACTAATCATTAAACATATAACCTAATAATTTATAAATGTTTCAATTTGGTTTCATCATATGCAATTAAATCAATTTATCCCATAAATCAATTAAAAAGAGCAAATGTCTAAATCATTTAAATCCAAAATTGCACAAATATTCAAAATCCTAGAAGAGATTAATTAACATGAAAATACTAATCAAATGTTAATTTAATTGATCCATGATAAAATATATTAATTATCAAAAATAAAAATTTAAAAATCAATGAATATCCTAGGTTTTCATCATTAACTTTTGTGAGTTGTCATTTTTGGAAAATATCCCAGCCATGTTTATTCCATGATAATCATGACCATTTGACACCTTTTAATTCTACTAGGGTTAACTAATCCAAAAAAATTGAGTGTTTAACCCGTTCTAAATTATTTCAAAGCCTATAAAATCAAGCCTAGAGCTCTTCATTAAGAGAGCTTAGAACATAGTAGAGTTATAATACATGATTTGATTCATCAAGCAAATGCATAGTGTTATAATTCCAAAATCAAGCCAAGCCATCAATCCAACCATGGTTCCAAGAGGAGATGGAGATATGCAAGCCCCATTGATGAAGACATTTTTAGAGTAATCTAAGCAAGCCAATGAAGAAATCTCTTGGAGCAATCAAGGAAGGTAAAGAAATTATCATTTCTTTGCATTTTAATTATGTTTTCAATTGGGTTATTCACTAAGCTCTCCTCATGATCTAGGCCTACAGATGTTATATTTATAGTGTGTTGATTTCATTATTTTTGGAACTAACACTATAGTAACCTCCTCTCTTAAATCAAATTCCTTGATCACATAAAAAACATTTGAACACCTCACCAATCAAACTATAGGCTTATCTAATGAATTATTCCAAAATTGTTTGATTAGTGGACTTCAAGATGAGATTCAAGTAGAGGATCAAATGTGGTAACCTCAATCCATGATGGAAATACATGGCTTATCCAAACTGACTATAGATCATATATACTATGATCATGGTGAGACACCATGGTCTCTGCACCTATGTCCCAACACAACACTACAAAAATCAGCCATGCTGACCTTCAAAGATCCCAAATAGGAAACCAATGAGCCCAAGAAGTAACTTGAAAAATTAAATCCATTATATTCATATTATTTTATAGGGTTAGACTCTCTATAACAAATGTGTGCCAAGAACAATGCTAAGGTGATTAACATGTATCCTCAATTGGCTTACCCAATAGAATATTTTGTGCTTCCTCATTATTAATGTCATATTTTGATCACCATGATTAAAATTACACTTAAACCTTAGGTTAGAGTTCTCATATTAAATCTATTGATGTACATACTCATATCTAAATACAATAAAAATAAGTGAGATTAAAAAGTAACACATGTACATGCCTCTATCTAATCTTGTACATATTTTTTACATGTAATTATTTGTATGTTTCAAGGGTGAAACATTTTTAATGTGGATGGAATTTAATATACATAAGGAGGGGTATAATTGTAGCATATATAGTATAATAATGAATAAAATTTTATAAAAGAATAATCCCACATGCATAGAATGGAATAATTGATAGACTAGAATGGTATAAATAGAGGGGCATAAGCTATTGTAATACATTCAAGAAAATATAAATTAAATTAGATTATTAATCTAATAAAGAGGTATCCCTCTCAAAGTGACAAGTGATTTAGAGTGATTCCTTTCATAAAAGGAATAAAATATTAATATATTTAGTATTTGTATGATTTTATATATTTTAGCATACAAATTCTTAACAATAACTGACATGGAATTTTATTAATAATATGATTATATGATATTACCCCATCATGTAGCTATCTTATTTATAAAAGTGGGAGGTGGAGTGAGGATCTTCTTTTTCCTCTGTGTAGCCTAGGATTGTAGTTGTGTTTATGTTTGTTTCACACCACTCTCTTTATCTAGTTCTGTAAAAGACATCATTTTATCCTTGATCATTGGAGAGGGTTGATCTATGTCATGTATTCAAGGTCTATGCATCTAGGGTGGTGTTTTTATTTCTTGTGTTTGGAGTTATACTCCCTAAATAATAGAGGATCCTAAAATTGGATCTTATTGGAACATTTAGGCCTAAAACCATTATCTAATTACTTATTAACCTATAATATCACCAATAATAGGAGGAAGTTAGGTGATTCCAAGTCATAGGTGTTGCCTTACCTTGTTCTAAACATGGTAGGTGAACACTTCTTTCTAAAATAATTTTTTTTCTCCTCTTTCTACTCATAAGCATCATTACCAATGTGTGTGAGCATGCACTATAAAGATTTTTACTCTCCAACTCTTATTTCCATAAGTCATATTCAATTACTATCTTTGGAACTTGTTTATTGTATAACTATTACTTTTTAAGGCATGTCCTATTGTTTAGTTGTGGTCACGAGGCTCAATACCTTGGTACATTCCTTTTTCCCTTGTACACATGTTGGATCTAATATTGGTTGTGGTGTTGCTTGTGGTTACACTTTTAGTTGTGATTGTGATTAATGTTGGGCTTCTAGTTTCACTAGTTCTTATGCACATGGGGCATGGAATGAAAAGGTTACATTGATCTGGTTTTGAGGGTTTTCTATCTTAAGACTTCTACCTATGCATCTAACATGGTCTTAAAAAATGGAAATAGAATTGTTGTTACTTTGGGAAACTCATGGAATTTGATTTATATGCCTTTCTGTAATTTTATCACTGACACATGTTATCATTAAAGTTTATCATGGTTTGGATTTACAACCACCACACATTGAACATCCTTAATTACTCATAATAATTCACTATTTTCATTCATGAAATGTTATAAAATGTTGTAGCAAGCCAAAAATCTATAGTAGATTGACTAGGCCTTCTAGTGATTTCCATTGTGTGAAGTAGAGTAGTATTAATGAGAATTGCTATTGGAATTCTTGTACAATGCCAATGAGGATCTTCTTTATATTCATTGTGAGCTTAGAATCCAAAAATGTAGGCCAATTAAAATCTTCATGTAGTCATATCATGCAATACACAACATCTACCACTCTTTTTATTATTTTCTTTGCTTAATTCATTATTTGCTATAATATTTTAGTGATGCATTCAATAACAATGAGAACCAAAAAATCATCTATAGAGTTAATCAAAATTCCCTTGCCTTCCTTGTAGTATATTTATCTCTCATCTTAGAGTGGATTGATAGATATGTGGATTTGTAAGGTAGGAGATATTTACCACAAGCTAAAATACCTATTATTCTCACCATAGTATAGGGGGTGATGAATATGGTAACATATTGTGACAAGTGAATTTCACCTTCATTATACCTACTTATCAAGGTAAGAATACCACATCTAGTTAGCCAATATTACATAGTTTAATTATTCTTTAATCATCTAAACCTTGTAGGGATTTTGAAGGGTTAATTCCCCTACTTGTGTTGCTTCTTATGGGTCTTGGAAAAATAGAATAGATTCAATCCAATCAATGAAATAAAAATGGTTGGAATCATGATACTTGGTTTTCCTTAGGCCTAAATCAATACCAATTTCCCCTTTTTTCACATCTGTAAGTGGAATCAATAGTTATTCACTATTATATTGGAGAGTTATCAATGATATCATGGTGATGTCATGTAGGTGTCCTATTGAGTGGATGAAGTGCTTTGATAGCCTAAGTAATAATGATAAAGTGTGCAATGTTGTTATCCTACTATGTTTAAAGTTGGCTTGGTCAATCTTCAGAGTTTGACTATTTAGAGATGTTTAGGGATGAGTCTAAAGTATTGAACATGTGCAAGGGTCCTATTAGAGGTCCATGTTGGTTAGATTTATTTTGTGCATGATTGGTATTCCTCTAATTTTTCACTTTGGTCATCTTGTAAAATGGGTCTAGTGGTAAAAAAATATGAGTAAGTAGTTTGATGACATCATATTTGCCACATGTGGATGAGTCAGGAGGATTTGGTAATATGTTTGTGATTACATTAGTCCATAGTTGTTATGCACTATAATTTATATCATGAATTGAAGCATAGTCAAAGATACGAGGGTGAAAAACTAGATTTTTAGACAAAAATCACTAAATTACCATACTTATCCAAATTTGCAAAGGGTTCAAGGAGAGCTGAGTAATCATGTTGATGATGTCAACATTCACATGCATGGAGATGTTTGGATAAAATGATCCTATGGGTTTATTCATTTTTGTGACTAATTTCTATGTGCTAAATTTTTTAATTTTAGATCATGTGATGAATCACGTAAAAAAATATGTATATGATAATTTGGGCTCCTAGGTAGTTTGAATGTGTTTTGCAATACTTAGCCAAATTTGAATATGGTAAGAAACGCTGGGTAGACATTTTGATGTACTTATATTTCACATGTTTGGTATTTTTAGGATAATTTGATAATCTAGGTTTATTCAATTTTGAGCCTAGTTGATTTGAAATAAATTTTAGATCATGTGATGAAGTGCATTAAAATATATGCATAGAAAAAATTAGCCTTCCAAGTAGGTTCTGACATAGTTGGCTCTATGGAAAAATAATCAAAATGAGCTGATTAATGGCATTATATCTCAAAAAATCAAAGGTTTCAAGATTATTTTATTATATGGATGGATTTTCCTTTGAAAGGTGATCATGTGGTCCAAATTATAGATCATGTATCTAAGCATAATAAAAGTTATTGAGGTCCATAGTAGGCTTTCTAGGCATATTATAGGTGGTCCCCATACTTAGTCAATTTGCATTATGTTATAGATATAGACATAGTGGAGATATAAAATTTAATGGGTGTTCATAATTACATATCCAATGGTGTGAGTAGATTCAAATAGGTCAAATTGATTGTTTTCTAACATTTTTAAAGAAAGGACAATCCTGTCGAGATTGATGGTGCGTGTTGAGTCAAGATTACATAAGATGAGGTCAATTATTTGATGTTTAACATTTGTGCATTGGTGAATTATGTATTAAAGTTAAAATAATATTAATGGTGTGAATTTAATCTAAAATCATAGTATTCAAATTTTAATAATGACCATTTACATTTGAATATTTAAATTTTCAAAAGAAAAAACTAGTGCTTTATATTTTAGCCATATATTTTGATCTATGTAGAATTTGTTCATGGTGTAAAAATAAAATTTATAGAGGAATCAAAGGTGAATATATAAATATAGATTTTAATCTCTTTAAATTGAGTACATTAAAATTTATGAAGGTTCAAAATTGACTATATTTTTGTGTTTATTTTGTAAGTGACCCAAGAAGGATAATTGAGCTTGTGTTTATGTTGTTTCAATGTTTATTGATGACTTATATATTAAATAATGTTGTAGAGTCCATGACAATGATCTATTTATATTTTATAGGCGTGATAAATCTATCCTAAGTATGAATAATGCTTAAGAATTTGACTATGTGTTTGAGCATAATGTTCCTATGCACCAGGTCAATGTTTGAGTTGTTAGAGCATATGCAGAGGTGAGAAAATACATTTGTGATAATTTGATGATGTCAAAGCAGACATAGGGAGTGGACACATGTATTTTAAAGTGGTATTATGTTATTAATATTCTTGATGAAGTTCCAAATGGGTGAATAGGTCCCCATGAGATCTATTATAGCTACAAGGGCCTTATTGAAAGGTGTAGTTGTTTAAGGGTGAACCATATATGCTATGACCAGCCTATGAAGATTGTTTTGAGTTGTGTCTTGATGTAACACAAGACTTAAGGTTTAATGAATGTTTAATTTATAATCAAGGAGTTGATATTCATGATTACTTTATATATATTGAAATCAAATGAGATGGTTTCTAGACTTTTATGAGTGGAGTATGAGTAGATTATTTATTGAAGTGAAGGAGAGAAGAGAGTGAGTGTACCTAATAGATGGTTTGATAAGAATATATTTTTTAAGATTATGTGTACAATTTATAATTAATATTTTTGATGACAAAATAATTCTCTTTTAGATTGAAGATGATCGAAGAGGTCTGCGTGTGTTTATGAGGATAGTTTCAATGAAGAAGGAGAAATATTTTAGCTTGTTTATGTGAGAATCCTATATGAGATAAAGTGTATGTTTGTGTATGGGTTATAAAATTAGATATCCATCATCATGTGTTGAAGACATTAGTTCTAAGGTGGAGGTGTTCTTTTCAAGGAGGGTTTAAAGGACTTGATCTTCCTTAGGAGAAGATACTCCTTGTGAAATGGGTGTTTCACTAAATGCCTTTAGTATAAAGGACTTGACCAAGGTTTTGGGTCAAAAGGACTTGATCATATTAGTATAATGGATCCTTATATAAATTTTGTTTCACTAAATTTTGGTCTAAAGGACTTGATCAGTCTCTAGTTTGTAATATCTTATAAGACAAGTAGTCTAAGTGTTTATAGGATTAAGAGTGGGTTTTATTCCCCAAGAGGATTTCCCATATAGATCTTATTATTATGTATGTGATATTTTATTATCTTAACTTTCACTATTATATGCTTCATGTATGATTGTATTGAATTCTTAAGTATATGAAAGGATTTTGGAAATTGAATTGCATTATTTACCACCACTAATTCACCCCCCCCCTCTCAGTGGATTGTACCTCTAAAAATTTGTATCATATCCAATCCTTTGGTAAAGGCTTGATAGCTTGAAGGTGATCTCAGGTACAATGACTAGTCATAATGTGCAAGGTGGTTTAGCTACTAAGTAAACACCAATGTTCAATGGATCCCATTATGCTTTTTGGAGTGTTAGGATGAGGACATACATTATGTCCATAAGTTTTGATGTATGATAATCTATTTTGGATGGTTGTGTTTTTCCTACTATTCTTCCATATAGTGTTGTAGACAAGAAGTTGTTTGAGAACAATTCTAAGGCAATGAATGCCATCACTTGTGGGCATACAAAGACTGAGTTCACCAAAGTAATCTATTACACATCTACTAAGGAAATATGTGATAAGTTCAAGATTATTTTTAAATGAGACTCAAACGTTAATTTTTTAGAGTTATAGACTCATCTAAGACAATTTGAGAGTCTCAAAATGATAGAAGAATATTTTGTGGCATCTTTTTTACAGAGAGTTAATGTGATTGTGAATACCATTAGAGGTCTTAAAGAGAACCTTGAAGATGTTACTATATTTTAAAAGGCATTAAGGTCTCTATCCCTCAAGTTTTGTAAAAAAGTATCTAATATATAATAAATTCATGATCTTACTTATTTGAATATGGATCAATTACATGGCACTCTTATTGCATATGAGATGAGAGTAAATGATGACTAAAGAATGAAGAAGCTTTTAAGACTAAAATGAATCCAAAGAATTAGTTCCAAGATAAGAAAACCAAGGTGTTTGACATTTTTGATATAAATGAGGATGAAATAATTATTTTGATTTCAAGAAAATTGAAAATAGGTTTAGGAAAGTGTAAGGGAAAACTACCCCTCAAATGCTTCAATTTTGGTGAAGTAGGATATTTTGAGAATAAGTGCCCTCATAGTTATAAGAATGATGTTGATGAAGAACATGATCAAGGTCATGATGATGGAAAGAGATAATTCAATTCTAATAAAATTAGAAAGAGATTCAAAAATTTTGACAACAAGAAGTACTTCAAAGATAATAAGAGTCTATACACAAAAGAAGATTGTAACTCATCAGATGAGAATGAATTTAGTGACTCAAAGTATGATATTGAATATTATGGTCCAATTAAAGATGAAAACTTATTTATGGATAAGTAAGGAATTTAATCACATCAAATATAACCTACTTAGAGTGATTCAGATGATGATAAAGATGAGGTAGACTGTGAGATAGAATTGATGAGTTCTCTTGAAGAACTCAAATAGAGAATAAGTTCAATAATAAGATGAAATCTAAGCTCAAGGAATATGAAGATAAATTTAATATCTTTGAGGCAAGATTGATTGAACACTCTAGAGAGTATGAAGGTATTGTCATGTTTCTTAATTCTAAGTTGGAATCTATGTCTTCAAGTCTAAGAGCTAAAGAAGAAGAATATTCAACACATGATTTTGAGGTTATTTATTTAAAACATGAGTTATAAAATTATTAAATAGAGGTGAAATAATTTTTCAAGTTTGATAAAATTTCTAATGATTTGGATGATCTCCTAAAGAGTCAAAAGTTGGCTAGTGATAGAACTAGAATGCATTTCAATGAAGAGGCCAAAGTTACTTCTCAAGTTCAAATAAAGGTCAATGAGAGTAAGGTAGATAATATTTTTAACACAAATAATTAGACAAAGAATAAATGTGATGGAAGATTGAAGATAAAATAGATCAAACAACCAAATTCCATGATGTATGCAAATTTCAATGGTTATTGTTATACTTGTAATCAATTTGGTCATAGGGATAATCAATTCAAGAGACCTATTATAAATGAATTTTATGAGAAATATGTTTGGGGTAATTAGTTAAAAGGTTTAATCAAGGTTGAGTATTTCAATTGTCATGATGTGGGACATTTTACAAAACATTTTCCATTTAAGGTAGGACAAGTTGAGTTTCCTTCAAGAAATGTTGAGTGCTACAGTTGTTATGACTTAGGATACATTGCAAGTTTTTATCCAAATATATAAAGTTATAAAGAGATTCTTGTAAAAACTATGGTGTGTTTCAACTGTGAACAAAGACCTACAACTTAGAATAGGTTCAATCAAGCTCAGAGTGTAAGGGAGAAGGCAAGTTAACTTATGAAAACCAAAGGTGATAAGTATGAATCATGATGAGTCTACAGGTCCAAGTAATCTATTTGATATGATGGAGAATGATTTAGAATTTTAAGAGTTCTAAGGTCTCTCATTATCTACTCATGTTGAGAATGAGGAGATCAAGCTCAAAGAGAAGACCAAGGTGTTGATTGAGGCTGGTTCTGAGGTAAGTATGGATCCAAGTGAACATTTTATTATTATTAAGTTTTATTTATAGAATATCAATTATTAGTCCCTAGTGATTAGGTTAATAATTGAAAGGTTGATTAAAAAAATGAAAATGTATGTTAAGATTCCATGGTTGCTCCATATATTGTTAATTTTATCTTAGAAGAGGAGAGTGATATAGAAAAGGATCTGGTTATCATAGTTCAGACTAAAGAGAAGAAAAACAAGATCAAGAAGTATTATAGCTATAATATGATTCCAATTATTTCTAATGAGATTTGGGACACTCTTTGATTCACCTTGTTTTAAGACATTGTGGTGAAGAGGTATTTATCTATGCTTCTTAAGAGACTCCTTTCAAATGAGAAGTGTTCCTATGTATACAGTATCTATAGTCTTATAATGGGTGTTTTTGATGGAATAATGGGTTTTATGGAATGTAAAGAACATCTTGATGCTAATAAAGGTCTGTACACTTCATTGTGATGTGTTCTAGATGGTTATGTATCTTGATGATCCAATTTTTGCCTTTTGAAGGCTTGTATGTGATTTCAAGTTTATCTATCTTGATGTAGGTCTAAGTTGAGGTATAGGATTTCAAGGTTAATAAAGGTATGAAGGCTTAAATATTGGTTTAGAAGTGTGTGATGATTGTCTCTAGGTGTGCAAGAAGTTTTATAGGTGGACATTTACCACAAGGAGGTTTGTTGACTCTATTTATTTTAAGATTCTAAAGTTTTGAGATATGCTAGAGATGTGGTTTGTCTCATGATTTGAGACCTAAGTATTCTTAATATGTCAAATGGGCCAAATGGGTTTTAAAATCAAGCTTCATATAGATTTGAATATTTGTTGTTTTCAATATATTTATGTTTTTATGAAAATGAAAACTTAATTGGCTAGTAGGTTTGTGAAGGAAGTAGGTTGCTAATAATGATATTGTTGTTAGAAATTGGTTTGATTGAGGGGGAATATGAAAGTGATCTATATATTAAGTTTTAGGTCTGGAATATGTGCCTACTAAAATTTGTGGGCTCTAGAAGTTCTAGGTAGGGATACAAGAGACTAGATGGGCCTAGTGAGAAGAAGAGTGTTTTTGTTTAGTTTTCCAAAAGATCAAAGCATGAGTGTTTTAAAGTGAGCCCTCAAGTTGGTTTATAAATTTTTTCCTATTTGGTAAGTGGTATGAAGCTCTATTTTTGGTCATGGAAGTGTCTTAACGTGAGATGGCTAGTAAGCTGTTATGGTGTTTCTTCATAGTGTGTGCAGATCTGAAGATGCTCAAAAGTGAAATAGCTCAAAAATCTTAAGGGTAGTCCCTCTAAAATATTTATTGGTAAGTTACATTAGATTTTATTATTATTTTTGTTGTATATTCATTAGTTTTTGTGCTTGTGAATAAGAGTTTTGGCTTGTTAGTAAAAGGAAGGTTTCAAGGCAAGAAGAGGTAGGCTCAAGGTAACAGGGAGTTTATACTATGTTTCTGATATGGTATTTTTGTGATTGGTAGTATTTTTAGGTCTTCAAGATTAGTTGGTGACCAATTTTTCATTGTATTAAAGGGGGAGGAATTTATTACTATAGGAGTGCTTAAAGAGTGAGAAGGAAGGTGATCTATATATTGTTATTTGATGGGTGTTGACATCAATGACAAAGGGGGAGATTATTGAAGAGTTGTCAATGATATCATGGTGATGTAATAAAGGTGTCCTAGTGAGTTGATGAAGTGCATTTATAAACTAAGTAACAATGAAAAAATGTGTAATGTGCTTATCCTAGTGTGTTTGATGTTGGCTTGGCTGATCTTTAGATTTTGACTATTTAGAGATGTTTAGGGATGAGTACGAAGTATTAAACATGTGCAAGGGGTCCTATCAAAGGTCCATGTTGGTTAGAGTGCTTATGTGCATGATTATTATTCATATTATTTTTCATTGTGTTCATCTTGGTATATGGGTCTAGTGGCAAAAAGTTTGAGTTGGTAGTTTGATGACATCATAATTGCCACATATGCATGGGTCAAGGGGAGTTGGTCATATGGTTGTGATCACATTAGTCCTTATTTTTTATGAACTATAATTAAGATCATGAATTGTAGTGTGGTAAAATATATGAGGTTGAAAATTTGGCTTCTTAGATAGAATTCACTCAGTTCCCATACTTATCCAATTTTGCAAAGGCTTCAAGTAGAGCCAAATAAGCATGTTGATGATATTAGCATTCGATCAGATGGAGGTGTCTGGAAAAAGTGATCATATGGGTTTTTTAATTTTTTTATTAGTTTATATGTAATAAATTTAAAATAATTTAATGAATCATGTAAAAATATATCCATGTGCAAACTTGGGCCCCTAGGTAGTTTGATTGTGTTTTCCCATACTCAGCCAAACTTGCATATGGCAAGAAAATCTAGGTAGGAATTTTGATGTATTTTTATTTTACACATGTGGTAATTTTAGAAAATTTTGATAATATGAATTTGTTAATTTTTTATCCTATTTTATTTGTGCTAAATTTTATATCATGTGATGAATGCATCAAAATATATGCATGGACAAATTTGGCCTTCTAGGCAGGTTTCGACATAGTTAGCTCTGTGGTAGAATAATATGAATGAGAATATTAATGGAGTTATATTTTACACATATGAAGATTTTAAGATTATATTTTTATATGTATGGATTATAATTTGAAAATTGATCATGTGTTCCAAATTATAGATCATGCATTTATGTGTAGCAAAAGTTATTGAGGTCCAAAGTAGGCTTTCTAGGCATATTACAATTGGTCCTCATACTTAGTCAATTTTCATTATGTTAAAGATCTGGACCTAGTGGAGATCTAATATTTTATTAGATTTCATCCTTTTAGATCCAATGGTGTGCATAGAATCAAAAAGGTCCAAGTGACTATTGTCAAGCATTGTTAAATCAAGGACAATCCTACAGAGATCGAAGGTGAGTGTTGAGTTAAGATTATAAGATTACATGAGATGAGGTCAATTATTCGATGTTTAAAATTTGGGAATTGGCATAATATATGTTAAATTTCAAATAATATCAATGTTTTTCATTTAATATGAAGACACAATGACATGAGATGTAAGCATAGTATTCGAATTTTAATTGTGACTATTTGTATTTGAATATTTGAATTTACAAAAGAAAAACTAGTGATCTATATTTTAGCCATATCATTCAATCCATGCAAAATTTGTTCATGGTGTAAAAATAATTTTTTTATAGGACTCCAAGTTTCATTTTGAAATATATATTTTAAGGTTTGAAAGTTTAAATGGTAAAATTTATGAAGGTTCAAAATTGACTATGTTTTTGTGTTTCTTCTGTAAGTGACCCAAGAAGGATAATTGAGCTTGTGTTGATGTTTTTTTGATGTTTCTTGATGACTTAGATATTTTAGAGTGTTGTATACTCTATTAGGGTGATATGTATGTATATTAAAGGTGTGATAAATATTTATTGATTATAAACAATGCTAAATAACTTGACTATGTGTTTGATCATAATGTTCCTGTGCACAGGGTTAGTGTTTGAGTTATTTTAGCATACATAGCTGTGAGAAAATATGTTGATGATAATTTGAGGATATTTAAGGGTATTTAAGGAGTAAAAACATTTATTTTAAATTTTTCGTATGTTCTATTTTTTCTTGGAGTGCTAAATGGGTGAATAGGTCTCCATGAGACCTATTAGAGCTACAAGGGCTTTATTGAAAGGTGTAGCTATGTAAAGATGACCCATAGATGTTATGGACAACCTATGAAGATTTATTTTAGCCATGTATTGATTTAATATAATACTTAAGGGTTAAGTAAAGTGCAAGTGCCAACCAAAGATTTGATATTCATGATTACTCCATATATAGTGAAATCAAATGAGATGGTTTCTAGAATTTTAGGAGGGGAGTGTGAGTAGAGTATTCATTGAAGTGAAGAAGAGAAGAGAGAGAGTGTGCATAGTGGATGGGTTTATGATAATACCTCATTTAGGACTATGTTTATGATCTATATGTCATATTTATGATGATAGAATAGTGCTCTTGTAGATTGAAGATGAGTGAAGAAGTCTAAGTGTGTTTATAAGGATAGTTTGAGTGAAGAATGAGATATATTGTGGCTTGCCTATGTGAGAAGCCTATATGAGATAGAGAAGAATTTTTTTAAGGGGTTAAAAAAATAGAGATCCATCATTAGGTGTTAAAGACATCAGTTCTAAGGTGGAGGTGTTCTTTTCTAGGAGGGTCTAAAGGATTTGATCTTCCTTAAGGGTAGTTGTTCCTTGTGAAATATGTTTTTTACTAAAGGTCTTTGTTCTAAAGGACTTGAATAGTAGGTCTTCTAAATGACTTGATCATATTAGGGGTAGGGCTCCTTGTATAAATTTTGATTAACTAAATTTTGGCCTAATGGACTTGATCAATCTCTAGTTTGAAATATCTTATAGGAAAATTAGTCTAAGTGTTTATAGGATTGAAAGTGGGTTTTATTCCCCAAGAGGGTTTCCCATGTATATATTATATTTTGTATGTGATCTTGAATTATATTCATTGTTCACTACTATATGCTTCATGAATAATTGTATTGATGCTTAAGTATTTGCAAGGGTTTTTGAAATTGAATTTTATTGTTTTCAACCATTGATTCACCCCCACCCCCTCAATTGATTATACATCTAACATATCCATGGTTATTTTTGTGACCTATGTCAAACACTTTGTTAACATAGTTTGGCTTTGGTGTGAATTTTGTACACAAAAATTTGTTTTGGATGCAAATCACAAAATTTCCTTAGTTGTAGGAGTATGTAATGTCAATTTTTTATCTATGTACTCTATTACATAGCATTTAATACCCAAATCCATCAAGTCATCAAGTTTAAATGATCTGATATGGTTTTACACAAGTGTATCTCCAACATTTATGTTAATCAATTATTTCTTGACATGATAGTTACTCTTATTATTATATTTTATTTGATCTAACTATTGGTGGGTAGGTGATGTGGCATGATTTCCTTTCATTTATCCAATTTATTTTATGGGCCATTCCTCAACTTAATTGACAACCAACATTTCATCATACCTATCTTCCTTTTAGGCTGACTCCTCATATCGATAATAATACATAATGTTGACTATTCAAAAATTTATTCTAATGTGTCGTGATCCAAATATAAAATTATATAAACACACTAACCCTAAGAAAAATATTAAATAAAATTACTAACTATATGGTGCTACTCAACACCCTCTCTCATTTACAATGATGCATGATAAAGATTATTGGTGATAAGGCTTAATCCTATAAACATTAGTAAGCCATAGAAAAATGGTTTCCTATAATTATTTTAAAATAAATATACCCTATTATGAAACATCATGAATAATATAGGGTCATTTTCTTTTGATGCATATAATTCCTAAAAATGGTTTGGATCTAGCTATCATAGAGTAATATTACTTACTTTTGATAGAATTATTTAGATGATAAGTTACAACCATGCCAATATTTTTGAATTAAATTATTTATCTCCTACATACATTGTGACCTTTGTCTATTTTCATCCATATTTACCAAATCCATAAATCTTTGCTTCATAGAGTCTTGATCACCTAGCTTTATAATCATTGTAATGTGTAGACTAGGAACAATGTATTACATAGACATGACTGCCTCAAGACCATAAATGAGTTAAAAGGGAGTGAAGAAAATTTCATGTTTTTAATTCATCACATATGCCCAAATAATTATATTAATGTGATCCTCCCAATCATCTCTTTGAATGTTGGATATTTTCTTTAACATTTTTTACCCAATACTTTATTTAAAGCTTCACCTTACCCATTTGCTTATGGATGATAAGCCAGGATCTTTTGTAGTGATATCATATAATCCTTAGAGATATTATTTAAATTTATATTAACTATGTGAATACCTTTTTTTCTAACTAATTTGATTAGAAATCCAAAATTTGTTATGATATTCTCCTACAAAAATTTAGCAGCATCCTTCATACCATAACTTAGTGCTGCAGTAGCTTCCACCCATTTCATAAAATATTTAGTTACAATAATGATATAAAGTACATGGTTGAATTTTCTTAGTGGATTTATAGGTATTATAAAGTCAATTCATCATTGTTCTAATGGTTGATCCTCTAGCATTTGGACCAATGTCATCTCATCCCAATGATTGGGTTTTCCCATTCTCGGACAAACATCATAATGTTTGGCCACATTGTGTGCATCTTAAAATAAATTTGGCCACCAAATATCAATCTATATTATCTTATTCATATTGTATTCTCTTGTGAAATGACCTCATGTGACTTCCTGATGTGCTTC
This sequence comes from Torreya grandis, assembly GCA_037957365.1. Taxonomy (NCBI): domain Eukaryota; kingdom Viridiplantae; phylum Streptophyta; class Pinopsida; order Cupressales; family Taxaceae; genus Torreya; species Torreya grandis. The sequence continues at coordinate 453,315 of JARHVA010003873.1, read as the reverse complement.
CTAAAGAAGTTGTGGTTTCTCATGTTCTAAAGATACTCTACACAACACAACATCTTTTCTAATTTTATATAAAAATACATTAATGATATTATAAGGAATGGATCATGTTACCATTTGGTTTTTAACCCTTTAAACATGGTGCATAGGAAATGTTCAATATTCTAGGAAGTTAGTGATATCTTCCATGTTATCAGGGATCATAACATCCCTAAACAAGTATGTATTTATAGATCCATCCTATATTTACTATAGTTCTTCCCTATTATAGAGCTTGATTAGATGATCTGGTCTCAAATTCTCTCAACCTATCTTCATATTGATTCAAAATTTTAATTGTTTAAATATCATTATCCACCTAGATATCTATCCACCCAATATTAGCTTGTTAACTAGGTATTGTAATGCTTGGTGATATGTGAAAAAATAAAATTATGTGGCTAAAAAATAATGTAAAATCTTTTTTAAGGAAAACACCATAGCTAAGTCCTCTCTTTCTATAGTCATTTTTTTTTTATCTATTATTGATAGTTTCATGTTAGCAAATTATATAGGATGATCCAACCCACCATTTCCTAACTATGCTAGATAGATTGTAATGAAATACTAGAATCATCCACATGTACATGGAATGACTTTTTATAGTTAGGAAAATCTAAGATAGGCATTATTACTAACCTTTATTTAAAATTAATAAATTTTTTTGGCATTTTGATGTCCACTCATAGTTTATATCTTTGCCTAATACATTTTCAAGTATTGTAAATATCGATCCATATCCTTTGATTAATTTTAAATTATATACTATAAGACCCAAAAAGGTGTGTAATTATCTAGAATTAGTTGGGTGTGGCATCCCCACCATTACTATAATTTCATCTTGTCTACCAAGATTCCATCACTGCATATAATGTGACCTAGAACAACACTAAAAGGTGTGAAAAATAAGCACTTATTTAGATTCAAAGAAATACATAGGGTTTGAAAGTGTTATAGCATTAATAATAAATTTGACACATACTCTTTAATCAAAGAAAATATATCCTATTCCTCTAAATATGCTTCTATACAATCATGAATGAAATATTTAAATGTAGTTACCATAACCTTAGAGAAAACTATTAGAATATTCTTAAGACCAAAGGGCATTACTATTGTCACTTGGATTTTCACCCTTTTAGGAGATTGAAAATCTCTCCTCATCCAAGTGGCATAATGGAAAACTTTTAGGCTTGTGGGTAGCCTAATGATGAGGTGAATCTCTAGATAGGGCTAACTCCCTTAATGTACCACATTGGATTGTAAGTAAAGCTAAACTTGGGGGTAAAAAGTGAGATAGATAACTGAAAACAAAATATCCTAAGGGAGGTGATACACCAAATATATTTATAACTTCAAACCATATGCATCTTACACTTGAAATCAAGGAACAAACTAAACATATAATTTTCCAATCTTCATCTTCTCACATCAATGCTACATTATGAGGTTATGGATGAATGTGCAAAGCTATGAGGACTAGATAAGAGGCATATGAGGGAAATAATTAATATACTAAGATACTAAATCCTTGACATTTCATAAAACACTTCACATGCCATTTAAGAAGAATCTTTCTAACTGCAAATAGGATGAAAGAATGAAACAACATGCTAAGGAATCCATAGTCTTCACTTATGCAAAATAAAACATTCAAAATGAACACACTAAGAATAGTAATGGAGGAGGTAAAAATAAGTAGTCTTATTGATCAAAAGGTATACAAATGAGAAGGGATTTTCCATACTCAAGTGGAGCATAAAGAACAATGGCCAAAATAGCTAGTTCTTATAGAACTTGAGAGAGAGAGAAGAAGAGGCAAGTCTAAGGGTCACAAGGAAACTTTTAAAGATGAGAAAATTAGTTACTAGCTCATTAAAATAGGATATTGGATGAACCATGCAAGGTTAATAAGTCCAAATATCCATAAAATTCATGAAACTCTTGAAAAATGGCATAAAACTCCTTGTTTTGCATCAAAAAAATACCTTCATGATTGTCCCTCTTTGAATGCCTCATAACTAACTAGGACTAGGTAAAATGAATTGAATTAAGGATAAGGGCATCATACATGCCTTTTTATGCATTGGTTTTAGTCCTGGTCATCTGGAATCACCTAAAAAGGAGCTATCATCATCTGTAGTCCAAAAAACACTTCGTTCATGCACCCTACACACTCGGCCTCAAAATTGGAATCATTTGATCATTAAAATACATGGGAGGAAGTTAATGACACTTTTCAATACACTCCATATGCTTATAAACATTAGTTACACCTTAAATTTATCTCACTTGAAGTTTTCCACCCTTCTCATTAACTAGTCCAATAAGCTAGTTTTGATTGGCTAAGATGATAGCTCCTGTTGAGCCCCTTACGAGTTTTTATAAGGTATTAAATATACATGGGGAGTTATTATAAGTATCAATATTTCTCCAAAATGTATTTTCATCTTTAGAATCCTATAACCTGCACAACACAAAAAATAGTCAAAATAGCCTATTTTTCACCCCATCCATACAAGTCTATATAAACAAAAAACAAGGAAATAAGATTTAATGATTAATATAAAATTTACAATAGGTTTCATGTTCAAACTATTCATTTATAATGAATCTCCAGCTCCAATTTATAAATTAGTCGCTTGTAAGGGTTTTAAAGGGTTTTAGGCCTGTTTGACCTCTTATGGTTCATTCATAAAGGTATGTCATAAAAGTTGCCAAAAAATTACACAAATTAATAGTTAAATTCATTTTATAACATCTATAAATATATTAGGCCTCCATGAAAATCATTATGAAAGGTGTGAGTATTCAAAGTTCTCCTATCGAGCTCCTTCCTCTATTCCAATAAGCCTGAATGACCATAAAGCCCAAAATTGACCTTTTCATGACTTATTTTATATATAAATGGATTAAAAAAACATAATATTCTCCCATAAATATGATAAAATTACTTTTAAAACATATCCAAAGCTATAAATGTGAATGACCCCCATTTAGGTTTGACCTAAACCTTGTTCAATAGGCCTACCTGTAACTTAGATTTAGAATGGATTTTGATGGTTTTATTTGCCTCAAAATAACTCAATAATTTCTATAATAATCCCATACACATGTTATAATAGTATATAAGTCATATCAAAGACTAGAAATGAAGGTGATCTCCTCATTTAACACTAGATTTCACCATTCCTCACAGCTCTAACTGTAACCCTTATAGTTTGAACCATTTCATTGAGATTTACAATTTATGATTTGGTTATTCATGTTTTATTATATTTTTATAACTTTCCCAACATTTTTCCATGCCCAAACAACTCTTAACTCATTTAATCATCTCCACCTTTCAAAACTATAGGTTTGTGTTCAAAAAGGAGTGCCCTCTATCTGAGATAAAATAGAGAGTGATCCCCCTATTTATTAAGACACTAGTTTATATTGTATAGGATTATTAAATTATTTTATATTCCCTCTAAAAAATTCCAATCAATAATTTATTGTTTTGACTTCTCAAAACACCTAAGATCCAAACTAGCTTCTCCAAGGCAAACTATGTTTTGATTTTGACTGTGTATGCTTGATTTTGGGCTAATAATTTTCTCTATGTCCATTATAAAAGGATTGAATACATTTTAATGATCATGATAGAGTGGATATAAAATAAATTCAGCACACTGACCTTTGATTTACCCTGCATACTCTTGAATTCATAAGACTAGGTCATCTTGCCTTTGGCTTATAAAGGGACTTGTAGGTGTATTTTTAAATGGTTAGACTCTAACATGACATTAAAAACCTTCCTTGAAGTTTTAAAGACATTTTTGAAATGATATAGACCCATTGTTTCATGTTCATGATATATTCACATTAATAACATCTCTTTTTTGTTCACTATTGACTCAGTCAATAGCAGACTATGCCTTTACTTGAGAAGGACCATGTTGGTGTATATTGCATGTTTGGGATTTACAAAACTTTGAATGAACTTGATTGAACCCCTAGGGTCATTTGATATTTTTTTGGACCCAATTATCCAAATTTAACCTATCCCAAATAACTCTTTAACCACCCTTTTTCAGCTCACTTCCTGTATACCCTACTTTTTGACTCTATTGTAGGTGTCATTCTCTTCTTGGTGGCTTGGTTATAGTGTGAGATGACTCATTGAATTCAAATTGAGGTCACAAAACATCCATTAGAACTAATATTATTTTTTTGAATACTTTAAAACACCATTTTAGGTATATATTTTAGGGTCATAATTCCATACCCTGTTGGGACTAAGACACCCCCTGCCTATAGGTGTGCATTAAGCTTATGAAGACCTCCTTTGGAGCCTTTAGAGGTGGGTCACGTTGTTTGTAGACCTAATTTAGAGCCTTTAAGTCAAAAAACATTTGTTTACACCTTCAATCACCTTGGATGTATTCAAACACTAAAAAATCACCAATGTTGGCTCACTATCAGTTTTAGATGGACATTTTTAGGCAACTTGTATGAACTAAGAATGGTCTAGGAGGCAAAAACATGATGCATATCCTCTTTTAGATGGTCTCTTTTGATCATGAATGAAAATTTAATTATTATTTATTTTTTACCTTGATGTCATGGTCAATATTTACAATTCTTGAATGGAGGGTCAACTTAGGCTCAAAGCTGTAGAAGTCATTACTTGTTTAGTCATAAATTGGCAAGTTTGGGCTTCCAATAAAAGAATCTCCATTAAAATTTTGCCCTCAATAATTTTTAGAGGTATTTTTTTATGTATTTAATACCAACCAAGGTAATTTTAAATCATAAATATCTCATGTAACTATGTTACATGCTATTCACAAAAAACTTTAGACTTTTATTTTATATCTTTAGGGAAAAGAATCCCTGTATCAGTTCTTTTGTGTTTAAGAGCAGTTTGTATTTCCATTTTCCACTCTAACTCTTGAAATGGGTATACCATTAGGTTTTATTCACATTAGGACCTGAAGGGGAGATTAAAAATCAACATTAACACTTCATTAAGTATCTCAATCCCCTATAGGTTAACATTTCCTACACATATAGGCAACAAGGGTGAGAATGTAGGTAGTATGTAGATACACCTACTTATACTTAATTTCATACATAAAAAAAACTATAAAATGGATTTTTATCAAATTTAAATACATAAAATAAGTGTTGAACTTGATTTTAATGTGCAATTCCTCATTAGGACACATGTGTATACAAGTTAATGGCTATCTAACTTTAGTTTCTGACTATATGTTTAGGCAATGAAGATTGAGTCTCACTTTCAATGATCATTTACCTCATTCCAATTTTTAAATTAATAAAATAAAATTTTGAGGATTGAAGCAAACCAAAATATCCTAATTTCATTATGATATTCCTTTCAAGCACCTAGTTGACTGGTATGACAATCAAATAGCAGGTTGATTATATGGTGGTCTATGACTACATTCATGAGAATTTGTTTAGAGAATGAGTTCAAGGAGGTAAATATAATTATAACATATTTAAACATGGAAAAATGATCTATTAAAACCCTTGGAACTATTGACAAAGCATGAAACAGTAAAAATGGTAGAAAATGCCTATCACTCTAAAAAGAAACTAATCTACAAATCTAAGGTTATGGTTCATAAAATAACCTTTAAACATGAAAAAAATCATGTGAATAATTTTAGGAGGAGGTCAAAATAATTTGACATCAAATTCAGTAATTGGTTTGTATGAAATTACTCAAACCAAGGAAAACCCTAAAGGGTGCATAAATTATTAGGCAAGTTTGAAATGTCAACTTCTTAGGAATGGTTCACAAAGATTAGGCCACCAGTTATCTAAAAAAAAACATAAAATAGAGTATTATTTAGTTTTTAATATATCCATAAGAGCATTTTTATTAAAACTTCTTGTGTTAATCATACTAAGTACAAACTTAGAGGTCACTTCTACTTGCAAAGAAGGGTGAAAAAGGAGCAAAATGGTTTTAGCTCATATTTTAAACTTTAAAAAAATTCAAAAAATATAAATGAACATGAGGAAGGTGAAGAGTCAAATTGAAACCTTTCCCATGTGGTACACTTCCCAAGGAAGCCATACAAGTGCTAAACTCTTCTCCTTTTTGAAGAAAATTATCTTTTCTTCTGATGAACCTAGAAATTTTCAATTATGTTAGTTAATTAAGACCTTAGTGGACACATGGGGTATGAAATAATATTTTTAACATTCACACTTCATAAGAAACCCGTATAACTCATTAAATGTACCCTTTTTGACCCCTAAAATGACTCAAAATAACTAAAGGAACTACAAAAATAAGGACCAAGGCCAATATAGCATTAAGAGACATCAATTTACATATAATACACCTCATGAACAAATTTTATACCCCCTAAAACACCTAAAAACCATGTTTTTACCTAGGGGTTCCATAATCTAACTTAAAATTCAAATTTGGTCAACACATTAGTGACTCATAGGGGTAGTATGCCTGCTATACTAACTAGACCAGTAGCCTCATCAACCCATTAGGATTAGAAATCATCTAGAGTCTAAGACAAACAAGGAAACCTTTGACCATTGACTATAAACTTGACCAAGATAAGACAACTAATTACCTCAACCACTCAAAGGAAGGACACACACAAAACAAGATAAAAAGCATGTGCTCCATGAACACTTATGGAACACATACACTAAACCAAACTAACTAACTCAAACACCAACTAACCTGAGATGAGAACTCCCTCCTAGATCAAAGGGGAAGTTTCAAACTCTTCTTGATTCATGACATGAAGGATTTAATGAGACATGTAACCTTTAGATAATTGGCATTGATGCATCCAACTTTCTTATGATATTTTTCAACTCCATTAGCAATTTTTTCATTGAAAAAGAGATAGATTCAAAAATTTTGGCTATAGAAATCAACTCTTATTGTATCCAAATAGCTTTAACATTCTCATGTGGATCTTCAATTGCAACCTCATCCTTGATTTTTTTAGGTGTCTTAATTAGATTAGGTTTCTTCTTAGCTACAAGTTATTTTCATCATGGAGCTTTGTATACTCTATGCAATCTTGATCATTGTCCTCCATGGAAATTCTTTCTTTACCTTTTCATGTACTTGTCCCTCAACTTGGCAAAGCTCTTCAAGCTCTTGAAAGAGCTTTATTTGCATATGTTAATCATCTTTATCCTCTTCATCCTCTAGAACCACTACCTCTTCAATATTCTCTTCTTGATGTGTGATGTCATCAAGATAATGTTCTTCAATCTCCAATGCATCTAATGGTGATTCAAGATTAGGCTAAGATATTGTATCATCTTCAAGAACAACATCTTGTACATTGGTCTCAAGAGAGCTTTCTAAGGTTGCAACCTCTTTGGGAAAGACTTGAAATTATTCTCCATCCAAAATAACACATTCATATTCATAATTAAGATGATTATCCACCACTTTTTGATCAGATGTAGAGTATTCTTCAAGGGATACAAGATCTTCCATCTATTTCTCCATTAGGGTGATGCCAAGAATATTGAAGTCATGTGACCTAACCCAATGAGGCTACCAAGGAGGTATGTCTTCTTCAAGCAAGAGTTATATTTATTTATCAACCAACTAATCTTATTTATGTTCCCATTCCATAGGTCCATAAATACAAATGGTGATAGGGTGAGGACAAGATAAACTAGTTGGTGGAGGTGGAACATAAAACTCAAAATCAGATTGAGAGTGAAATGTAGGGGGATCCTTTGGAAACTCATGAGGAAGGGGAGGTAGACCTTGGGATAAAACCACTTGATTTTCTTCCTTCTAATTAAAAAAAACTTCATTCACATCTAATTTAGATTGAGGACTCTCTTGTGAAACTATGGATGTCATGTGTTTAGGCATAAAATCTTATTTTGGGTCTAAACTTTCCATCACATCTTGACTTAGTAGCTTCATCCTTAACTCTAACTCTTCAAATTGCTTAGTTGGATTATCTTAGAAAACTATCTCTCAAAGTTGATATACATCATCATGAGCATGAAGAATACAAGGGGATTCATATCGAGGACAAGATATTTCTTGAAGAAAGGGGGAAGGAACTTGCAAAAGATCAACTTCATTTATAACTTCACACTCCTTATCAGCCAAACTTCTATTCTCTTTATTTCCCCATGATTCCATTATCTTATTCTAGCCTAGGGTATTAGGATTATGAGTCTCTTTTTGAGATGGTGGAGATTAAATGTGAAAGGGAAATGAGGACTTGAATTCTAATTATTTTTCTACTAATATGGATTTTTGCATTTCCTTATTGTATAGCTCAATTTTTCTATTAAGTTTTGCTTCAAACACAAGGCTATTCATTCCAATTCTCTCTTCCACTTGATTTGGAAAAGGATGATTTTAAATTTTTTTATTAGGATTATGAGTAGGGATAAAATATGGTTGATAATAAACTTGGGGAAGTGGATATGAAGGTTTATAGACTTGTTAAGGCTGCCTCTCATGAATTCTTAGCTTATAATTCAAATATGCCATCAAACCACTCACATCTCGCATGTCATTTGTAAGCCTTTGCCAATTGGCTCTTTCAATAGGTGCCCATTCTCTTTTGAACAAATCTAAAGAATATCTCACCTTGTGAATGGAATGTCTATGGACTTCCTAACCACATTCTCTTAAAGTATCAAGCTCCAACATGTACCTCTCATATCCCAAAAGTTTTTTCTTTAAGGTGGAAATGGATAGGGTTGAAGAGTGGTTAGGTTGACTAGGAGAAGCAAGAAATTGAGGAGGCTGATTATAGGACTGATATAACTCATGAAAAGGTTAAATTTGGTCATATTAGGGCTGAAAATAACCATATTGGGTTTGGTACACTTCATAAAAGGGTTGGTTAAGGATTTTATCTTATTGATAAGGAATGGAATAAGTTTGCAATGCATCACCAACTCATAAAGAACAAAACTCAACACCAAAGTCAGCCATGAAACCTCATGAAATAAATAACACAAATAAATATATCACCAACAATATTCAAAAGCAAACTTGGGCTGCTCGACCAACTAATGGATCTTCAAAGTCACCATTGATGCTTTGATAGATGCCTATAAAGCTTGATTATTAAGAGACAACACCAAAAATATCTCAACTTCTTGGATGAATAATCCCACCAGGTGTGCCAAAAAATATTGTAACTTGGGTTTCACCCTTTGAGGATATGGAAAATCTCTCCTCATCCAAGTGACATAATGAAAACACATCTAGGCTTGTGGGTAGCCTGGGGATGAGGTGAATCTCTAGATATGGCTATCTCCCTTAATGTACCACTTTAGATTGAAACTATAACTAAACTTGGAGGTGAAAATGGAGAGATAAATAAAAATAAACTATCTTAAGGGAGGTGATACACCAAATATATTGATGACTTCCAACCATATGCATCTTACACTTGAAATCAAGGGACAAACTGAACATACACTTCTCCAATCTTCATATTCTCACATCAATGCTACATTATGAGGTTATAAATGAATGTGAAAATATAGGACTTGAAAAATTCCTATAAGTGAAATAATGAATAAAATAAATCACTCAATCCTTGAAATTTCCTAGAACACTTCACATGCCCTGCAAGAAGAAGCTTTCTACCTACAAAGAGGATGAAAGAATGAAACAACATGCTAGAGAATCTATAGTCTTCACTTATGAAAAATCAAACATTCCAAATGGACACACTAATAACAGTAATGGAGTAGGTAAACATTAGTATTATTATTAATAAAAAGTTATATAAATTAGTATGGATTTACCATAGTCATGTGGAGCATAAGTACACTAGCTAAAATGACTAATTCTTATATAACTTGAGAGAGAGAGAGAGAGAGAGAGAGAGAGAAGGAGAAGAAGAAGAAGAGAGAGAGAAGTCCAAGGGTCATAAGCACACTTGTCAAGCTAATAAAATAAGGTAATAGTTCATGATAATATGATATGGGATGAAACATGCAAGGTTAGGAAGTCCAAATGTCCAATATAAGTCATGAAACTCTTACAAAATGGCATAAAACTCCTTGTTTTGGTTCAAAAAAATTGCCTTCGTGATTAACCCTATTTTAATTCCTCATAACTAAGTAATACTAGGTCCAATTATTGGAATTAATGATAAGGACATCAAACATTCCTCTCCATGCATTGGTTGGATGTCTAGTCATCTGGAATCACCTAAAAAGGAGCTACCATCATTTGTAACCTAGAAAACTCTTCCTCTATGCACCTTGCACACTTGGCCTCAAAATTGGAATTAGTTACTCATTAAAATCAATGAGAGGAATTTAATTACACCTTTAAATACCCATAATGGACTTTTAAGCATCAAGGACACCTTAAATTTAGCTCAATTAAAGTTTTCCACCCTTCTCACTAGCTTGTCTAATAGGCCAATTTTGATTGGCTAAGGTGAGAACTATTGTTGAGGAACTTAGGAGTTGTTATGAGGTATGAAATGGAAATTGGTAGCTAAAAAATGTCTTAATATTTCTCCCAAACTTGGTTTCATCTTTAAACTCCTCCTATAACCTACACAACACAAAAAAGTTGTCAAAAATAGCCCATTTCTCACCCCATTCATACAAGTCCAGAAAATTAAAAGACATGGGGAGTATATTAAAGGAGTCATATATAATTTTGAATAGGTTTCATGGTTAAAATATGCCATTATAATGCATCTCTATCTCCATTTCCATAAGCTGGTCACTTGCAAGGGTTTTGAAGGGTTTTAGGCCTACTTGACCTCTTAAGGTTTGTTCATGAAGGTCTGACATCCAAGTTGAAAACCAATTAAAATTATTTATTTTTCAAGACCTTTTTTAACATATATATACTTATAATTCCTTGATTCAAATCATCATGAAAGGTGTGAGTATCCAAAGCTCTCCTATCGAGCTCCTTCCTCTATCCCAATAAGCTTGAATGCCCTTAAAGCCAAAATTAACCTTTTCATGAATTATTATATATAAAAATGGCTTAAAAACATCTACTATTCTCAAATAAACATCGTCAAATTACTTGGAAAACATATCCAAAGCTATAAATGTGAATGACCCCCCCCCATTTGGCTTTGGCCTAAACTTGTTCAATAGGCCTACCTAAAACTTAGTGTTTAGAATGGATTTTTATGATTTTATTTGCCTCCAAATATCTCAATCATACCATTATTCATCCCATACACATGTTATAATATACTAAAAGTCATATCAAAGACTATAAATGAAGGTGATCTCCTCATATAATACTATGTTTCACCATTCCTCATAGCTCAGACTACAAAAATTATAGTTTGGACCATTTAATTGAGCTTCACCCTTTCTATTAATTTTTTTTTATATGTGTTATAAATTTCCCATCCTTTTCTCCATGCAAAAATATATCTTAACTCATCTAGTCATCTCCACCTTTCAAAACTATAGGTTTATGTTCTAAAGGGAGTGCCCTCTATCTGAGACAAAATAGAGGGCACTACCCTATTTATTTAGACACTACTATATATTGGATAGTATTATTCAATTATTTTATATTACCTCTATAAAAAAATTATCCCTTGATTTGATGTTTTGAATTCTCAAAATTCCTAAGATCCAAACTTACTTCTCCAAGGTAGACTATGTTTTGATTTTGACTGTGTATGCTTGATTTTGGGCTACTTATTCTACATATGTCCACTATAAAAGGATTTTATAAAATTTAATGATCATTATAGAATGGTTATAAAATAAATTTAACACCCTGCCCTCTGATGTACCCTACATACTCTTGAATTCACAAGACTGGGTCATCTTGCCTAGTTGTGTTTGGCTTAGAAAGGGACCTATAGGTGTATTTTACAATAGTTAGACTCTAACATGAAATTTCAAACCTTACATGAAGTTATAGAGACATTATTTAAATTATATAGATCCATTATTCAATGTTCATGATCTATTCACACTAATAACATTTCCTCTCTATTCACGGTTGACTCAGTCAACAGTAGATTGTGCCTTTACTTGAGAAGGACCCTTGTTAGTGTTTATTGAATGTTTGGGATTTAAAAAACTTTTAATGAGTTCACCTAATTCCATAGGGTCATTTTATTTTATTTTTTACCCCATTATGCATATTTAACCTAGCCCAAACATCTCTTGAACCACCCTTTGTCAGCTCATTGATTGTATACCTTATTTTTTGACCCTATTACAAGTGTCATCCTCTTCTTGGTGGCTTGGTTATAGTGTGATATGACTCCTTAAATTCACATTTATGTCAAAAAATATCCATTTTAACTAATATTATTCTTTTTAATCCTTCAAAACACCATTTTAGGTATCTAGTTTAGGGTCATAATTCCATACCCTGCTAGATTGAGACACCCTTGCCTGTAGGTGTGTATTAAGATTATGAGGACCTCCTTTGGAGCCTTTAAAGGTGGTTCATGATGTTTATGGACATAATTTACATAATTTAAGTCATACAACATTTTTTTACACGTTAAATCACCTTGGATGTCTTCATACACTAACAAATCACCAATGTTAGCTCACTATCAACTATAGATGGATATTTTTTGACAACTTGTATGGACTGAGAATGGTCTAGGAGGAAAAAACTTGATGCATATCCTCTTTTAGATGATAAATTTTGATAATTAATTTTATTTTTCTTATTATTAATGTTTTACCTTGATGTCATGGGAAATATTTGTAATTCTTTAATGGAGGGTCACCTTAATCTCAAAACTGTAGAAGTCATTGCTTGTTTACAATCATAAATTGATAAGTTTGGGCTTCCAAGAAAATAATATCCATCAACCCTCTACCCTAAATAATTGTTAGAGGTCTTGTTTTATGTAGGGAATAAAAACCAAGTTCATTATAAATCATCAAAATCTCATGTAACCATGGTACATGTCATTCACAAAAACCTCTAGACCTTTACTTTTATCTTTAATGAAAAGAGTCCTTATATCAGTATTTTTGTGTTCGAGAGCAGTCTATCTTTCCATTTTACAATATACCTATTCAAAGGATTATATAATGAGGTTTTATTCACATTAAGACCTGAAGTGTAGCGTAAACATCAACATTAACACTTTATTAAGTATCTCAGTCCCCTGTAGGTTAACATTTCTTACACATATAGGCAACAAGGGTGACAACATAGGTAGTATGTAGATACACCTACTTATGATTAATTTTAGACATCAAAAATAATATAAAATTTATTATTATTAACTTAAAATACCTCAAATAAATACTAATACTCGTTTTCACATGTAATTCCTCATGAGGACACCTGTGTATGCAAGTTAATGGCTGCTTGATTGTGTTTTTTGACTGTGTGTTTAGACAATGGAGATTGAGTCTCACTTTAAAAGATCATGTACCTCCTTAAAATTTTGAAATTAAATCCACTCAAATTATTAGGATTGAAACAAACCAAAATATCCTCATTTCAACATGATATTCCTTTCAAGCATTTGGTTGACTAGTATGACAGTCAAATAACAGGTTGATTGTATGGTGGTCTATGACTGAATTCATGAGAATTTATTTAGATAATGAGGTAAAGGAGGTAAATACATTATAAAAATTTGAAAAATGGAAAAAATATGTATTAAAAGCCCTATAACTATTTACAAATCATGAGACTCTAAAAATGGTGGAAAATGCCTATCACTCTCAAAAGAAACTATTCTGCAAACCTAAGGTTATTGGATCATAAAATAGAATTTAAACATGAAATAAATCATGGGAATAATTTTAGGAGGTCAAAATCATCAATCATCAAATTTAGTAATTTGTTCATAAAAAATTACTCAAACCATGGAAAAATGTAAAGGGTTCATAGATTAGCAATTAGATTTAAAAGGTCAACTTCTTAAGAATGGTTCATAAATATCAGGCAATAATTACTTTACAAATAGAAATAAAATTAAATTTTTCTGAGTTTAGAATATATCCCTAATATTATTTTGATTTAAACTTCATGTGTTGACTGTACCAACTGTAAACTTGCAGGTCACTTATGCTTACCAAGAAGGGTGAAAAAGGAGCAAAATGGTTTTATCTCATATATGAAACTTCAAAAGAATTAAAAAGATATAAATTAACATGAGTAAGGTTAAGATTCAAATTCAAAATCATTAAAAAGATATAAATTACCAATTTTTTACCTATGGATGCCTCGATTTGACCTAAAAGTCACATTTGGTCAATAATTATCTTATATGTGAATTACCCCTATTCTATTGCAAAGGTTATTTTAGCTTGGTCCACTTCTAAGATCATAATCTGATGGTATCCATTGAATTAATTTATGAATGAAAACACAATTTTACCAATGAATTATTTTTGAACTTCATCTATAAATCTTATTGTAAATGAATCATTGATGTAAACCTCATTTCATGTGTGGTAGTCTCCATAGACCTAAATCTCATCAGACTTTTTTGACTACACAACCATGGGACTAACCTAATCTACCTTATAAACTAGATAAATTATCCTTGATTCTTGTGTATGATCCAACCTAGACTTTAATTTTATCTTCATGTTAAGATTTATTTATTATGGGAACATTTTAATGGGTTTATGCACTCTTTCAATTCTATGTGAATCTCTACTAATGATGGATCTAAACCTTTCACTTCTAAAAACATAGTTAGAAATACAACTTGATAGTCTCTCAATAGATGTAATGCTTATGAGATCTCATTATTTGCCTAGTAGTCTCCAAAATTCACAATTTTAGTGAAAAACTCCATTATAATATTTTCTTCAAATTTTTCAATGGTTCATGATATACTTTGTTTGATCCATTAGATAAAGCCTCTCATAGAGTGCACTCCCCTTCTCACTCTGTAATGCAGGTGCATGATTGTAAATAGTCAAAAGGTGTTTTTTTGTCCTATGAGGTATAATATGTCATTATTTATAAATTTGAATCCTTTTTTGTTAGGTTGTGAAGCTAAAAGCTTCAACTATGCAAGCATGGAGAGGTTACTGAGTTCCAAAAGTACCGGCATCGGTAGTGTAACCGACGTCGGTCACATACAGTGCAGAATAGCAATCAGCATTGATAGAGGGTTAGCCGACGTCGATCAGATCCAGGTAGATAGGGACTGACATCGGTCACCTGTGTGGTTCCAGAATTGTTCATTGCATGAACATCTAGTTTGTTGAACCGAGTGTTTGCATGTAAAAGGCTATTTTTGGTCTTGAGTTGCGAGTCTAATTATTGTAAATTACAAGTCTAAGTTATTGTTTAAGTGTGGGATCTATTTCTAGACCCATTGGCATGTATTGTAATTAAGGCAAGAAAAGGATTTCTTCCAGTTGTAGGATCTTGGTCAGCAGGTGTGCAAGGCCACATTTGAAGATCTACATGTGTAAGTAAGGTCTATTGAGTTGTAGGTTGTTGCAAGCTTATGTTAGATCTGCTTGAAGTACTTTGAGTACTTGTGTACTGGCAGGGTTATTACTGACTGGTTGGAGGTGAACACCAATTCTATGTGTGAGTTGTGTGTTGGGACTATTTTTGGTAGGAGAGTGAACTCTTGATTGAGAATTACTGGGAGCCCTTGAGGTGTGGGAAGCCTCTGAGAGGTGGAAGAAGAAGTGGCATCTTCTTTATTGTATTTTCTTTCTAGATAAGTATTAATACAAGATTGTGTATTGTCTCTCATATTCTATGTCATTTGTGAATTCTAGTTACTTATTGCTTCTGGTTAATTCCACATGTTTAATTGCTAATACAAGGTAATCATATTGTGCTCTTTCTGAGGAGCAAGATCCTAAAAAGTGGGATCAGAGCTATTTGTTTTTCTTGATTCCCCATCAACTGGTATCAGAGCTTTTGGTTGGAATACTAACAGGTTGTTTTAGATCTGGTTAGTGTGTGTTGATTACAGATTACTCACAGGGGTTTCTGTTTGAGTGGGAGTATAGCAATGGTAAAAGAAAGTAAGCTATGAATGGAGAAGTTTAATGGCAAGAACTATCAATTATGGAGGATGCAGATTGAAGATTATCTATATCAGAAAGATTTGTATTTATCGTTGGGTGGGGTTGATTGCAAGCCCTAAGATATGAAGGATGAAGAATGGGAGGTTCTTGATCAGAAGGCTCTGGGATCTATAAGGTTGAGCCTTGCATCGTCTGTGATTTCTAACTTATCTCAGGCTAAGACAATGGTAGAGTTGATGGAATCTTTGGCAAATTTATATGAAAAACCCTCAACTTCGAATAAGGTATTTCTTATGAAGCAATTATTTAATTTGCAAATGTTGGAAGGTGGATCTATACATAGTCATCTTAGTAATTTCCATGGTCTGATAAACCAGTTAAATTTAGTCAATATTTTTTTTGATGATGAAATTAAGGCTCTCTTAATCTTATGCTCATTACCTAAAAGTTGGGAGAGTTTGGTAATGGCAGTTAGTAATACTGCGTCTGCTTCAAAAATCTTAAAAGTGGATGATGTTGTGAGTGTAATCTTGAATGAAGAAATTCACAGGAAAAGCACAGGTGAATCATCAATAAATGCTTTGAGTGTGGAAAGTAGGGGAAGGCAAAGGGAGAAGATCAAGCATGGGATATCAAGATCCAAGATAGGCAGAAGATCCAAGTCTAGGTATGGTAGAATAACCTGCTAGAAATGTGGAAAGCAAGGGCACTTAAAGAGAGATTGTTGGTTGGGTGAAGATCAGCATGAAGGACATGAAGAAGAAGCAGATGTTGTGGATTATGTTGCACAAGATGATTTGGTATGTTCCTTAGATAAAGTAGAATCTTGGGTTTTAGATTCTAGTGCCTCTTTTCATGCATCCCCAAATAGGGAATTTTTTCATGAGTATGTCCAAGGAGACATTGGAGAAATTTATTTAGGGGATGGTAAGCCTTGTCAGATGGTTGGCAAAGGGAAAGTGAAGCTGAAATTCCAAATAGGTAACGCATGGGTGTTGAAGGAGCTCATGCATGTCCTAGTTTTGGAGCGGAATTTGATTTCTATAAGAATTTTGGGTGATGAGGGTTGCACAGTAACTCTCACAACAGACTCTTAGAAGGTTACCAAGGGTGCACTTGTTGTAGCAAGAGGTAAGAAAGTAGGTATGCTTTATCTATCTACGTGTATTACTGATTCTCTTTCTAGGTTATCTACTTCAGTTGTATATTCAAAGATGTGGCTTAATAGGCTTGGTCACATGAATAAGAAGGAGATGCATGTTCTTGAGCCAAAGGGTATTCTTTTGGATTTGAAAAGCATGAATCAAGATTTCTGTATGCAGAAGAAGAAGGTAACATTTCTTGAGGAATTTGATGTTCGTGATAAGAACAGGAAAGCCTTGGTTTTCAAGGAGAAGGTGATAGATAGAGATCAGTCAAAGGGGCTAAATAATTTTGAGCAGAGAAAGGTTGATTTGGACAAGGGTTTGATCCAAAAGGAGCTCGCGGGTAGAAGTCATTTCTCACAAGTAAAACACAGAGACTGATGTCAGTTAGAAAACTAACATCGACATCTAGACAGGGACCGGCATCAGCTATGTGTAGCCCAACGTCAGTGACTTAGGGATAGATAAACACCGGTGTCAGTCAGAGGGAACCAATGTTGGTGATGAGGTAGTCACATGGAACCAACATCAATCGGATGCAGACTGAGATGTGATCAGCATCGGTCACTGAGACAGATTTTAGGTAGACAGCAAGATGTCAAGGAGTCTCAAGCACCCATATGAAGGACTTAAAGGGTATGTAAGCCTCAAATTTGTCATTTCCCTTCTTTACACTACTTGTTGCTCACTGATGGTCAAGAACCAGGAAGTTATTAAAGAAGCAGAGCAAGTAGATCCAGGAAATAGTGGGAGCTTGACATGGACGAAGGATGTGATTCTTTGGAGAAGAACCAAACAGGATTTTTTGGGTGGAGTTGCTAGCTAGAAGAAAGCACTGAGAGACGAATGGATGTTCAGGATAAAGAAGAGTGGAAATGGACACGTGAGATGGAAGGCTAGGGTATATGGTCTTGTATAAGCTGCAAGACAATGGAGGTTTGACCATTGTGTTTATCTTTACTAGGCTGGATAATATTAGCTACATTATCCTATTACTGTATTGTGTGATTGTTGCAAGGTTACACTTACAGGTAGTTACTGAACTAAAGGTAAAGCTAGTTCATAAGTATGTCATGAGGAATCTGGGAGCAGCAAGATTCTTTGGCATGAGTGTGTTCTAGGGACATGGAAGGTCACAAGTTGACTTTATCTTCAGATGATTGTGTGAAATCGGTTATCACGCCGATGGTTGGATAGTTCTATGAACAGTGTCTTGATTCACATAATGAGGTTAAGTGCATGGTATGTACTAGACCTAAGTTTTCCCAAGCAGTGGGAGTTGTTAGAAAGTTTAGAGCCAATATGGGAAAAAATCACTGGAGGGTAGTTCAGTGGATTCTTAGAGGGACCAGCAGCAGGTGCACATGCTATGCAGGTTCAAGTTCTTTTCTACATGGGTTTGTAGATGTGGATGTGGCAGGTGATTTGGATGACAGGAGGTGCACCACAAGATTTGTGGTGGTTGGTCTTCAAGAGTGATCTTGAAGAGGGATACAAAGCCAAGGGAAAAAACTAGATGATGTACAGGTATAGGTATAGTTGCAGCTATTTATTTCCAAGTGGGAGATTGTTAGGTTGTGGAGCTAAAAACTTCAACTATGTAGACATGGAGAGGTTGCTGAGTTCCAAAAGTATCGGCATCAATAGTGTAATCAACGTCAGTCACATACAGTGCAGAATAGCAATCAGCATCGGTAGCGGGTCGGCTGACGTCGGTCAAATCCAGGTAGATAGGGACCGACATCGGTCGGCTGTGTGGTTCTAGAACTGTTCATTGCACGAATAGTTAGTTTGTTAAACTGAGTGTTTGCATGTAAAAGGCTATTTTTGGTCTTGAGTTGTGAGTCTAATTATTGTAAATTAGAAGTCTAAGTTATTTTTTTAGTGTGGGATCTATTTATAGACCCATTGGCATGTATTGTAATTAAGGAAACAAAAGTATTTATTCCAGTTGTAAGATCTTGGTAAGCAGGTGTGCAAGGCCACGTTTGAAGATCTACATGTGTAAGTAAGGTATGTTGAGATGCAGGTTGTTGCAAGCTTATGGGAGATATACTTGAAGTACTTTGAGTACTTGTGTACTGGCAGGGTTATT
The DNA here is from genome assembly GCA_037957365.1 of Torreya grandis. Lineage (NCBI taxonomy): Eukaryota > Viridiplantae > Streptophyta > Pinopsida > Cupressales > Taxaceae > Torreya > Torreya grandis. The sequence goes on along the minus strand of JARHVA010003873.1, from coordinate 434,049 downwards.
ACTGACTGGTTGTAGGTGAACACCAATTTTATGTGTGAGTTGTGTGTTGGGACCATTTTTGGTAGGAGAGTGAACTCTTGATTGAGAATTATTGGGAGCCCTTGAGGTGTGGGAAGCCTATGAGAGGTGGAAGAAGTGGCGTCTTCTTTATTGTATTTTCTTTCTAGATGAGTATTAATACAAGATTGTGTATTGTCTCTCATATTCTGTGTCATTTGTGAATTCTAGTTACTTATTGCTTCTGGTTAATTCCACATGTTTAATTGCTAACACAAGGTAATCATATTGTGCTCTTTCTGAGGAGCAAGATCCTAACAAGTGGGATCAGAGCTATTTTTTGTTCTTGATTCCCCATCATTTTTTAGGATTCATTGGTCATTTTAAGGATTTTTAGAGGTGTTTTTAGTTTTCCTACCAAAAATAGGAAATTTTATTTTTTTAAACTTGTTTAACAAGGTTTTGATGAGTTTCGCATCTTTTGGCATATGGAAAAGGGATATATCCTTATGTGATGGTTCTTAAGGTTCTAAACATATGTCATAATTTTATTTTAGTTCTTCACTTACTCTAAATCTACTCTAAAACCCCAAACAAAGTATATGCAACATATGATGTTTGTTAAATCAAGCATGTTCTATAATAAGTTATAAGTGGTTGAGATATTTTTGTAAATAAAACTAAAGATGACCAAGTTTATAAATTATTTTAAGTAATGATAGATGTTAAACCATCTAAAAAAGAGGAATATAATTCATGAAAATAAGAATATAAGATCAATTAGTAGACTGATTGATGTAAGTTGGTGTAATTCAAGAAAACTATCTACAAGTCTGTGTATATTTTCAAGAGAGTTGTGAATAAAATAACATTTTTTATGATTTATATGAATATTTAGGTTTTTGAAGGTTTGAATTAAAGTTATTGATTGTTTTCTAAAAAAATTTCTCAATTTTATGTTCTCTCTCAAGTTACAAAGGTCTAAAACATAGGTTCTATATCACAGTCCAGGAAAGAAAGTGATTTATGTATGTCTTCATGATAGTTCAAGCCTAGATTTCACTTGACGTAGTTGATAAATAACCTAAAGGATCTAATCCAAGTTATAGGATTATTTTATTTTTCTTAAAACAATATATTTCACCAAATTTAGGCTCTTACATTCTACATAGTCATAAAACCCTAGATCAGGGTTTTTTTTAGTGTAGTGTTTTTTTCCATTAGGTTTTGCCTACGTAGTCATATGGCCATTATATGTTATTTAAGATTCATTGGGTTCATTATAAAGGTTCCATAGGATAATTGTATTTTAATGTAATTATTTAATTAGAAAAATTAGGGGCTTCCTCATGTTGCCCTAATTTTCTCTATATGTACCCCATTTTAGAAGGTTAATCAATCTAATCAAATGCATTATTTTCCTTCTTTTGGAATTTTGGAACTATCTCTATACAAATAAACATTGTTTCTTGAATTTTATTCATATATCTTGGCACACTCTTTCATGGTATCAAATCCTTCCTGATAGCCTCATGCATTAGACTTCCTGGTAAGATCTTCATGTATTCACCATTGTTGGTTTTTTCTTCTGTCTTGGCCACCATTTTTGACCTTGGAGGAGTTTTCATAATCTACCTCAAAACTAAGGTTAGAATTTCTTTAATGAAAAATTTATTTGCATAGAGTTTTTGGTTTTTTTGAGATCTAAAATGGGTTGCTTTTAGTTTTTTGAGAAAGTTCATGGATTTTCCTAGAAATCAATTTCTTTCATCTGGTCAGATGTCAGTACAAATGAACTAATCAAGCCTACGAACCCCAATTTACTCTCCATAGACCAAATTGGGTTTTTAGAGGGCCATTACTTGATTCTAAACCAAATCAGGTTTTTAAAGTGTTACAACTTGCTTGCAAGACCCATTCAATATTTTGGCATAACTTTACTTCAAATTCATGAAGTTAAGGAAAGTAGTTCAAAAACCCCAAATTACATTGGAATAAGTAATCAATTTTCTCAATGCCAGTAACTAGGAAGTAATCAGGCTTCTCCAAGGAAATTACTTAGAAGTAATTAGGCTTCTTCAACACAACTACTCATTAACTTTTTTAATTTGTAGCTGGTCAAAAACCTAGTTTACTCTCCGTAGACCAAATTAGGTTCTCCAAGGTTCATTGCTAACTACTAATTTACATTTTTGAGTTGTAACTATTTAAACCCCCATTTTTAAAGTTGTTTGAAGAACCCAAAATACATTTCCAAGATTAATTGGGTTTTCAAAGGGAAATTACTTTTTACTTTTTTAAAGTAAAATAGTTATAAGAACCCAAAGTAATGTAGTTGTAAGAACTCAAAATTCACTAGGAAGACCTATTTGGGTTTTTTAGGGTCAATTACTTCTTAATTTTAAAGTAAATTAGCTACAAGAACCTAACATAAAATAGTGTTGAAAACTTAAGTCATGTTTAGGAGGGCATCAAATTTTAGGTGAAAGGTAATGAAGAAATAGAGTAAAGTTCTTTCCATTTTGGATTTTTGGATCAATTTTTTCTAGATTTTTGGATGAAAAAACACAAGTTTGGAAAAAAAAATCCATTTTTGGAAAGGGTCTAGGAATATGTGCGAGTAAGAACCAATAAGTGCTATAAATTTCAATCTGTAGCTCCTTTTTTGGGTGCCATTTTTTTAAAGTGTATATTTTCTCAATCTCTATGCATTGCTGATATTATTTTAGGACTATGGTAACATCTATTTTTTCACATGGTGTATTAGCTTAAAACTCTCTTCAAACATTATACCTTTCTTATTGGATGCATTAGTGGCTATGCCTGATGTCCCTCTTATTATTTCTCACACTAATTATTCAAAGATGCATTCTCTACTATGTTTGATGTCTAAGAGTGAGTGTGTGTGCATTGTAACTTTAGGGGGGGTATTCTTGATAGTTCAAGGGGTACTTATACTATGTGATTTCTATTCTTTGCTTTCATTTAAATCATAAAATTTGTCTCATTATAATCTACTCTAATGGATATAAACATCAAACCAATCACACCATTTAACTATCTAGAATGGAAGTCTAAAATACAACTCACTTTGAGAGGTAAAGGACTCTATCAGATTAATATGGGTGAAGAAATTGAGCCATCTATAGATGCAAAAAAGGTTACATGGTATAAAATATTTAATGAGGCCTATAGGTTTCTTTACCTATCAATGTCTCCTAACCTCTTATTTCATGTTGAATCTATAAAAACTTTGAATGAAGTCTAGAAAATATTGGACAATCTTTATGGAGCGCAAGACATCATGAGGGGTCATGAGCTAGAGAGTGAACTCATCAAATTGAGCCCATGTGACTATGACACCCTACAATACTTATTTATAAATTTTAAATCATTGAGACTATAATTGAAGTAATGTGGCATTGAGAAAATAGATGACCAATTGATTATATCTATACTTGAAAAATTAGGTCACAACTATTCAGTTTTCATCTCTACGTTTCATGCTACCAAATGTGTACTTGGATCTACTTAGAAAATGCCATCATTTAATGAGTTTTTTATTGATATAACTTGGTATCAAGATAATTTGGTTCAAATATATTCACTAAAGTCTTCAAAATCACATTCCTTGATTGTCAATCAAGATAAGAAGTAGCCTTTTAGTAGTGGTAAATAGGAGAAGAAATAGTCTAAACCTAATCATGAACACAAAAAAGATACAAAAAATAGATACCCATCCAAGGAATTTTCAAAATAGTCCTCCTTAAGAGAGAAACCTAAGAAGGAAAAAATTAAATGCAACTTTTATAAAAAACTTAGAAACAATGAATCTCAGCGCATGAAAAAGAAGATTGACACCTTGACGAAGATGCTTGAGAAGAACAACATCAGTGTTCTTGAGTCCTCTTCTCAAAACACATCAACACAACATTTGGCAAAGGTTAGAAACAATAAAAAGGGTAAAAATAAGGGCAAGGCACTTTTTTCATTAGCTTCTCAACCTTTGACTTGAGTTATTGACTCGAGTGCTTTCTATCACATGGCCTCCTTAGAGGATCTATTTTCAAAAATAGAGCCTTATTTTATGCCTTAAATTCTAATGGGTGATGACACTTTGACAAAATTTAGTGGTAAAGGATTGGTAGAAGTAAGTGATGGTAGCTTCCATGTTTTTTTGTGTGTTCCTTCACTATCCACCAATCTTCTGTCACTATATCAAATCACTCACATAGGTGTTGAGAAGTGAGTTGAGTTCACACCTAATTCAATGGTCATTAAGGAACTACAAAATGATACTATAGTGGCTTATGGGAAGGCCAATCATCATTATAGGCTATATACCTTCTCACATTTTGCCTTGGATCAGCCCTTAACTACACTGCTTATTTATGTAGATGGATTAATCAAACTATGGCATGAACAATTTGGCCACTTAAACTACCAATACCTAGATTAACTTAGTCATTAGGACATGGTTTTAGGGTTACCTAAAGTCAAATTCTTAGATGGCCTATTCAATGGTTTCATTCTTGGTAAACATCTAAAAGATAAATATGACAAGGTCAAAGCAAGGAGAGCTAAACAGAAGCTAGAGATAGTCCATAGTGACTTAGCTGGTTCATTTCCAAAATCTTCATTCAACAAGATAAGATACATGCTCACATTCATCAATGAATTTTCAAGGTACACCTAGGTGTTTTTTCTCAAAAATAAGTCTGAGGTCTTTGATCACTTTAAAGACTTCAAGGCACATGTGGATAACTAATTAGAATGTTCCATTAAAATCTTAAGGACTGACAATGGAAAGGAGTATGCCAATAATATGTTTAAGTAGTTTTGCACATCTAAGGGGATTAAAATATAACACATAGTTCCATAGTGCTTAACAAAATGGTGTGGCTAAATTTAGGAACCATATCTTTAAGTAAATGGCAAACTATATGTTTCAATCAATGTCTTTTGCTTCTTACTATTCGGTCAAAGCAATAAACTATGCATTCTATATTCGTAACTGAGTTCCACACAAAGCCTTGAAGGGAATCAACCTTTAAAGTTTGGGATAGTCACAAGTCTATAATAGATCACTTTTAAGTGTTTGGATCACTAGTAATGGCCCATGTTCCCAAGAAAAAAAAACAAGGCAATGGAACCTCTGAGTTAGTCTTACATCTTTGTGGGGTATGCAGAGGGTATTAAGGGATATAGGCTTATCCATCCTAAAATTCATTGATTGTTCATTAAAAGGAGTGTCAATTTTTTTGAGGGCCCACTTGAACATAATATTGGCACTCCAAACTCTTCAAAAGTCACATTGGGTATTAAATTCACTTTTTATAGTGATGTAGATCCACCTAAAGATCCTCCTGATGATGAGGAAGACTCTTATTCTTCTTCAAGTTCAAATGATGAGGATTATCCTCCATCTCACACTCACACTATAGATGATAAGGACTCACCTTTTGATTATCCAATCTCATACAATTATATTCCCACTCGGGCTAGATAGACACTTCAAAGTGATAGGAAATGGGTTGGAAATCCATCAGATACAAGGTAGACACATTCACAATTTTAGGAAACATCACATGCCTACTTAGTCATTACCTCATATCTACAAACCTTTCATGAGGCATCTGGCATTCCAGAACTAAATTCTACTATTTAAGAAGAGTACAATTCCCTAATCATGAAAAAAGCATGGGACTTGGTCCCTCTTCCCAATGGAAAAAAATTAGTTCATTACAAATGGGTTTATCAGACCAAATATGGTTTAGATGGGTTATTCGATAAGTACAAATCTCTTCTAGTTACAAAGGGGTTTTCTCAAGTGCCTAGCATAGACTACATTGAAACATTTACTCTTGTATCTAAGATGCCATCTATAAGACTCACTCTAGCCATTGTAGCCACACATCAGTGGGATGTTCAACAAATAGACATAAAGAGTTTTATTTACATGGTGAATTCAAAGAAGAGATATATATAGAGCAACCACAAAGATTTGTTAAAGATATTTCCTTAGTTTGTAGACTCAAAAAATCAATCTACAAAATCAAATAGGCCCCTAGGGTATGGTATGCCAAGATGGACTCCTTTCTCATCATAGTTAGGCTTACCAGATGCCACTTAGATCTAAATGTCTACATCTTACGATAGGATGATTCTATATTGATCCTATTTCTCTATGTGGATGACTTTTTTATTACAAGAAGTTCATGATCATCAATCTCGGCAATGAAAACTACACTTTTGGATAGATTTTTAATGACAAAAATGGGATTACTACACTAATTTCTTGGGATTAAAATCATTTAGTTATATTTTGAGATAAATTTATCACTGTCCAAGTATTCTATTGATTTACTTGTGAGGTTTAGCATGGTTGATTGTAAGCCAATTCCTAATCCCTTCTTATCTGGTGTGAAGCTTGAGGCTAAATTTCCTACACCACTCATTGATGCAACTCCATATTAGCAACTCATGGGTAGTCTTATCTATCACACACACACTAGACCTAACATATCCTATGCAATTGGATTAGTCTTTCATTTTATGTAAGAGCCAAATGAGTTTCACTAAAAATCAACAAAGTAGATTCTACACTACATTCATGGTTCGTACAACTATGAGATACACTATGGAATAGGAATAGAGTTGATTTGATTGGATACATATAATCAAATTGGGATGGATATATTTAGAGTCAAAATCCCACTTTAGGCTATAGTTTATCACTTGGTTTGGGTCCAATAAATTGGTCAATTGAGAAGCCACATGTAATTGCTTTATCATCTGTAGAGGTACAATATATAGGGGTTGTCAATGCTACCACTAAGGTAATTTGGCTTCAAGGGATTCTCACTAAGTTTGGTATCTAGTTTCATAAGCCAATAATAAAATACTGTGATAACTGAAGCACTATCTATATTTTCAATAATCTAGTTCTCCATCAAAGGACCAAGCACATAGAGATTCACATGCACTTCATCAGGTAGATTATTAGTGAGAAAGTCATTGATCTTTGATATTATCCAACATCATAGAAAATTAGAGATATTTTAACCAAGACCTTCATATAGATTAAATTTTTTCATCTTTAATCTCTCATTTCTGTTAGGGTTGTTCCACCTTCTTCTTCCTCCTATGGAGGTTCATCACTATGTACTAGGGTACTTCATCAGGCTTTCAATGCCAAGACCCAGTTCTCATCTCACCTAAGCTACACTTAAGGGGGGTGTTAGTGTAGTGATTTTTCCCATTGGGTTTTTTGTACATGGTTTTATGGACAATCTATTTTATTTAATCTTCCTTAGGTTAGTTATAAAGGGTCCATAAGATAATTATATTTTAATGTAATTATTTAATTAAGAAAACTAGAGGCTTCCTCATGTTGCCCTAATTTTCTCTATATGTACCCCACTTTTCCTTTTTAGAAGCTTAATAAATCTAATTGGATGCATTATTTTCATTCTCTTAGAATTTTAGATCTCTCTCTATAGGAAACAACATTGTTTATTGAATGTTATTCAGAGATCTTGGCACACTCTTTTAGTTTTAGCCCACAAAAAGTGAGATATCTCTCAAACAAACCCTCAAAAATGTATAAAAATTGGTAGATAGTTTCAAGAATTTTTTTTACAAATGATTTAAGTGGTTTTAAATCTTTATAATAACTAGAAGAAAATCTATTAAGGACTATGATCGTAGACCTTAAATAGGGCTATAAAGGTCATTTTTTTCCATTTTTTCTTAAGAAAATAGTTGGTAAAAGAGTAGAGACCCTATTACTTATCATTAACATAATGTGAATGGATGTGTGAATTTTATTTAATCATATCAAAAATTTGTTTTATTATTTTTAGTATGAGAAAAAAAATAGACCTATAAACAAGATTATAAGCATGTAGTATAGTTAACGTATGGAAGGATCAAGATGTTTAGTATCTCCTTACACCATAATGGTATTATAGAATATTTTAGGTTGTCTCAAACTGAAATTATATTAATATTTGATTAAAAACATGTGAAATAGGCTTGTAATAATGGAAGATACATTAAGAGCTAGATGAGGTCAGAGGAGGTAATCTACTCAAGTAGTATTGTTTGAGGAGATGATAAACATTCAAGCCCATTTTTTGGCCATGTATCTTGATCAGAGAAGGGGAATTTATTTTTGAGATTTTAGTGATAGATAATATGAAATGCCCCAATAAGAAGAGGTAGAACAAGAATAAGGAGAAGAAAGGGTATAAGAAAAAATTATTAGATCAGTAATGGGAGTCATATCCAAACCTAAGTTGGTTGACTAGATCAATGCCATAGATAAGTACTTTAATTATGAGGGAGTTAATAATGAAAAAGGTCAAATTTTCTAATATAATATTGAAAGGTCATGCATCCCTTTGGTGAGATGGAACACAAGATGAGAGGAGAATGAAAGGTAAATAAATGATGAAGAGTTAGGAAGGAATGGTGGCCAACTTTAAATGAAAATTCATGCCAAAATAATACCAAACTAATCTATTTAATAAGATTCAAAACTTAAAGCAAAATGAGATGACAACCAAGGACTACACCATGGAGTTCTATGAGTTAACCATCAAAGTAGGACATTTATAATAATATTTTGAAAAGGTGGCTAGATATAAAAATGGATTAAGGATAAATATTTAATATGAAATCATTCATCTAAAAAAATATTAATTAAGGAGGCATACCAATTTGCTCTTATTATGAAAGAGAAATTATCTAAAAAGTAGACTCAATATTCAAGAGGTAGAAGTAGAAATTTTAAATGTAGAGGATATCATGGTGGAAGGAGTTAGATATAGATCCATAATGAATAACCCAATAGTTCACAAAGTCAAGGTCAAACCACAAGAGGTGGTTACTCATTAGAGGTAGGATACCATTCACTAAAAGTAGAGGAAGAGGATTCATAGGTATATGTTTCAAATGCAACAATTATGGGCATAGATCCTATGGGTACCCAAATAATCCTTAAACAAGTCAAGATAGTGCCCAAATTATCCAAGTGAATGAGGAGAGTGTGGGATCACCTTCTCATGAAGATACACCTGAAGTTGGAGTCTTTGCTTCTAAAAAGGGTATTAATCAAGACTAACAAGGAGACCAAGGAACCTGCATAAAGGAAGATATTGTATATATCTACTTTAAAGTCAAAAGGTAAGTGTTGAAATGTAATTATAAATAGTATAAATACTAATAATCTAGTAACTTTATAAATGGTAGATAAATTAGTCTTTAAAAGGGTAACACACCCTACACCTTTTAAGGTGTCATGCCTATAAAAAGGACACCAAGTTTGGGTAAATGAACAATGCAAAGTGGAATTTCAAATAGGCAAATACAAGGATGAGGTGTTATGTAATGCAGTGCCTATGGATGTCTACCATGTCCTATTGGGAATACCTTGGCAATTTGATAGGAAAGCTAGACATGATAGCAGAAGCAATACTTACACCTTTGATAAAAATGGAAAGAGGCAAAAATTTATACCATTGAAATAGGAGAATGCAATATTAAAATAAAATCCTAAGGTGCTATTGATAAGTGGAAAATAGTTATTACAATGAAAATTAGAAAATAAGAGGTAAGTTATACATTAGTTGGTAACCTTAGAATAATTGTTACAACCACAAAATTGATTGGTCTACCTTTAGAAATAAAAAATTTGTTGAATGAGTTTATTGATATTATTATGGATGAATTACCTCTAATGAGTATAATTAGCAGCCATATAAATCTCTTTCCATAAGCTAATCTACTAAATAAGAAAACATATAGGATGACACTAAGAATAAATTAGGAGATAAAGAAATAAGTGCAATAATTGTTGGAAAAATGCCTAATTAGAGAAAGTTTAAGTCCTTATGTTGTTCCAACATTTCTAACTCCTATGAAGGATGGAGTTTGGATAATGTGTACTGATTCAAGAGATATAAACAAGATTATAATTAGGTGTATATTTCCTTTTCCTAAAATTTATGATCTAATGGATTTTTAAGTGGCGTAAGGTATTTCTCAAAGATAGACTATAAAAGTGGTTAACATCATATTAGAGTCAGAGAGTGAGATGAATTATGGACTATATGAATGGATTATAATTCTATTTAGACTGATTAACACTCCAAACACCTTCTTGAGGCTCATGAATGAGGTTATCAAGGATTTCATAGGTAAATTTATCATTATTTACCTAGATGATATTCTTATTTATAGTTAGCCAAAGGAGGAACATCTTAGCCATCTTAGAATGGTTTTAAATAATCTAAAATAATACAAATTGTTAATCAATATCAAGAAGTGTACCTTCATGAAGATAAAATTAGTCTATTTGGGATTTGTCATTTCCCGAGAGGGCTTGAAGATGGATAAAGAGAAGGTTAAAGCCATGGTAGAATGGCCTAGTCTAAGGAGTGTATTTGAGTTAAGAAGTTTTCATGGATTGGTTAGTTTTTATAAAAAATTTATAAAAAAAATTAGTGGCATTTTTTCTTGAATAGTGGAAACTATCAAAGAGAACAAAAAATAATTTCAATAAACTAAGGCACTTAAAATAAGTTTTTAGTTATTAAAGAAAAAGATTATAAATCAACTAATATTAGACTTTTATTATTTCACCAAGTTATTTCAAGTAGAACGTGATGCAAGTGGGACTACTATAAAAGATATTTTGAGCCAAGAGGGAAAACCAATTGCCTACTTTAGTGAGAAACTCAATGAGTAAAATAAGTAATAAACATATGCCCAAGAGTTCTATGCCATTGTCCAAGCATTGAATAAATTGAGTTACTATTTGATGCCTAAAGAGTTTGTATTATATACAAATAACCATGTCTTACAATCATTAGTGGTAAAACTAAAATAAGTCAAAGGAATATGAAATGGGTTGAATATTTGAAAAGTTTTTATTTTGTTATCAAGTATAAAAGTGGATAATCTAACAAAAGTTGCAAATGTATTAAGCAAGAAAAGTATTATTATGTAGGAATTCTAAGTGAATATCTTGGGTTTTGATTCATTGAAAGAATCATATAAAAAATATCCTAATTTTAAGGAGGTATACTAAACATGTGAGAATATAGTAAATAAAGATAGTATCCCATGGATGGATTATATGTTGCAAGAAGGACTATTATTTGAGGGAAGTCAATCATGCATACCAAGAGGGCCAATGAGAGAGAATATACTAAAGGAGAATGTTGGACATAGAATGAATCTTGATAAAACTATGAATTATATAAGATAAACACATATGCAAAGTGTTTAATTTTGTCTTTTGTGTAGTTTTATACTTATTCAGCCTTGAAAGTCGAATTGGATAATTGAAGAATGTGAAGAGTCTCTCATTTTGTTTCTTAGAAGGTTAGAAGGTGAAGAGACATCAAGATTATAAAATATTATAAATAGTACTTCAATGTAATATAATTTTTTTCAATGTGTTGATAGAGATTAATAGAAATTGTCTTGTTATGGTTTTCCCATATTTTATTTTATGTATGATGTATGCACAATTGAGTACTCTATTTTGATATTTATCTATAATCTAGAGAAATATGAATTATAATCTTATTACTTTATATATATATTTCACCCTAATTTAGATCTAATTAAATATATTATATGTGGTATTTATGATTCATGTCTCTCTATCACCTATTGTTCTCTCCACTGCACAAGTTACCACTGTAATTAGCATGTTTTGATGAAACTTTAGGAACCTATGCTAATAATGGTGTGGTGAGCATGGAACCAAATGGGATTAACTATGATAATATGGTTGCGAAGGATGAGAGACATATAAAAATGGATAGATGAGAGAATTAATAATTTTATAGAGGAAAAAGTGCAAAGAGTTAGAAATACTACAAAGGAGATTGTCCAAGAACACATTTATGGTAAAATCTATGAAATTTTATGGTGTAAATTGATTAAAATATTAAATATGTTGTTATCCAAATTAGAATACTATTTTTTTAGTCTAATGAGAATAAATTTTATAAGTTTTACTAAAGATAAGCTAGAGAGATTAAATAATCTATAAATTGATTGGTCCCAAATAATAGATTAATAGATGAAGATTATAGTCAACAACTATATCACAGAGTTCACAGTACAAGGATACATAGATTTTGAGACTATGTAAGATCAATTTGTTCAAGGAATTAGAGGGATGTTTTTTTAGTGACTACCTTTGTTGATCAAGATATTGGTTGTGGAAAAGGCCATAGTGCTTAGTCTAACCAATATAGATTAGTTTCTTTTAGCACCATGGGGGTGCATGTGAGATAAAGTGGATGGCAAGGTGATAAGTAAGAGGAACTTGAACCTAATCCCAAAAAAATTAAGGTGAAAATAACCTAAGTGAAAATAAAATTATAAGACTTGAGAGAGAGATATGATAGCAAAGAAGATGGAATAAGACAACTGACCCTAAAGTAACTATGAGTAAGACTAGAAGTAAAGTAGAAATTTCTAGATATGGAGAAGTGAAAGATAAAGATGTTAGAGAAGAAATGTTGATAAAAAATGTGTGGAAGATGATAAAAGAGAGGCATATACTCAATATTAGGAAAGGATAGATGAGAAAGAGGATGTCAAAAGTAGAGATGTTGAGGTAGATCAGTTAGGAAGTAGATGTAGGTCATAGTTAACTGAGGGTATTTTTTATAGAACTAGGAAGGAAATTTCCTGGGAAATGTTAAATTTTAAGGTAGTATTATTATAGGATCAAGTTTAAATTGAAAATAATTTGGGAATAATCATCATTCATTTCAATAGTATGCATCCCCCAAGCCCACTTTATTTATAGAAGGTACAAAGAGAGAAGGTGACTCAGGATAATTTTATTCCTTTACTAATAAGTTAAGAAGGTTTAATACAAAAAAAAAATGGGAATTATAAATAAGTTATAAGAGGAAAAATTCTTAGTTATAAAAAAATAGTGAAAAGCAACCTATAAGCACAATAACCACTACTCAGTCTCTCAACAACACAACGACTGATACATAAACACTGCCAGTTATAGTTACTAGTATTAAGACACTTGTAATAATAACTAAAAATCCATAAAATATGGCACTTTATGGATGTATGTATGTTTTTATCTTTAATGTCATATGATGGATTTTAAGATCTAGAATATTACTTAGTCACATGCAAGATGAAATGGGTTTTAAAAGGGTCTATATTGGATGATGTGAATAAATGCAAACTTGTAGGAGCTTTGGGAGGATGTGCTTTGGAGTGAATTTATAAAATAAATTTCAATACCCTAGATTTAAAACAAGTCAAAGATTTTATTATAGAAAAATTCAAAGTAAAAAAATATTCTAGTCAAGTGATCTGATATCTAAAGGAGATTCGTTAAAAGTTAAGAGAAACAGTTAGAGAATATGATCATAGGTTCTCTAGTGTAATAAATAAAATTGATTTTATTCTCAAAGATAAATATAAGTTTGCTTGGTTCATATAAGGTATATGACCCAGAATAAGGTTCACTATCATGAAAACCTAGTTCTCCATTAAATATGATGCATAATTTATTACCATTAGGGTTGAGTAGATAGAAAACTATGTAGATATCCCCTCAAAAGGATAAAAAAATAAAAACTAAGTTAGATGGTTTTATGAGGAGGATGAATGAAATTCATGAAAATGATAATCCTAAATTAGGTTTATGGTGCATATAATATCATTATAAGGGACATCATAATGATTATTTCCTGATAATCAAAATAGAATTTTGTGAACTTTGCATGATAATGGAACATTATACATCTAAATTCCATCTCCTTCAACAATATATTCAAAAATCACATAACATGTATTACAATTTTTGTAAATTTACAAATTATGATTAGACTAGTTATCATGCATTATAAGAGTTAAATCAAGATGTAAAAAAGAAAATCTTCATAGTTGTATCCCAAAAAATACACACTATGAAGCAATCAATTCCAGGACTAGATGTGGAGATGACAAATGTTACTCAAGGTAGTCTAGGATGGGTGCCTTCATCACCACTATATCATATGCCATCATCACCATAGTACCAACCACAAGGCCAAATTATCTAGAATAATATGTTTAGTATGTAAAACCATGGAACAACAAAAATCTCAACAATAATAATAAAATTGGGCCCCAAGCTCTCCTTAACATTAGTATGGGGGATATAATGCATAGATAAAATAATAGGGATGATACAATGGACAATAATCATAAGGGTGGGGATATAAATTGAATAGTGGATGTTATAGAGGAGGATATTAGGAAGGATATCATGGAATATATCAAGGAGGTAAAAATAATTATAATTAGAAAAATCAACTGCCTATACAATGTTATCTATGTAGAGCATATAATCATTTTCTAAGGAACTATCCCGTAAATCCATTAAGACAAGTTTTTTGTGTATATTTTAGGATTGAATGTCAACATCAAATTTAAGATTACCCTAATCTATAAAAATAAATAAAGGAGAATAAAATGCACAAAATAAACATGATTAATGCACAATGAAAGGAATATGCACTTGTTCAAGTCATGATAAGGCAAAAAAGGATTGGATAGGGATTACCTTGATTAGATATGCCTCAAGGTCTATTTATTAGAAAATTTTAGTGGGATAAATATCCTAACCCTATAATATAAAATAATTTAATGTATCAAGTTACATTGGTATTACAAGAAATACAATAAAAACCTTCTTCTAATGAGGATACCACTGCTATTGATGCTCAAATGTATGGGAAATTATTCAAATCATGGAACAAGAAGGCATTTTAACCACTTTGATAGATCTAATGAATTTAATCGGCATATTATACAATGAGGAGATAGTTTATAATATTAAAAACCTCCTTCATAATCTTTTAGAGTGTGCATAGTGAGGACAAACAAGGGTTGATAATGTAGTTTGGTCTGTCAAGACCAAGAAGATATGGGATGTGGATTCGGAATTAGATATGAAGTTAGATGGATATGAAATCTCAAATGTATTATGTAAATTTGGTAGTACCATTAATATGATTACTTACTCCATATGGGAAACCATTGGCTAACCAAATCTGAGTTGCAATCTAGTAACATTAAGCTTAGTGGATTACAATAGAGTCAAACCTATTGGCCTACTAGAAGACGCTAAAATTAAAGTAGTTAAACTTATATTGTAAGGATATTTTGAGTTATTTGATATGAAGACAATATAAACCCATTACCCTACCTTAATTAATAATAAATGGGCGTACAATGCCCAAATAACTATTAACACTATGTATAATCAGTTAGAAGTGCATCAAAAAGATAAATTAGTAGTCATACCTATAAATTTTAAAAAAAATAAGTTATATATCATTCCTAAGGAACCATAATATATTTATGCTTATGGTGATAATAATTAGTTTAGTGTGGGGATAGATGAAAGGAAAACTAGGGTGCATATTATCAAATGTCAGAAGTGGAAGCCTAGTACTACGTAGTAGGAATAACACTAGTATTTAAACCAATTATCATAAATTCATTAGTCAGATAGGTTTGAATTAAAGAATGTGTTTCTTCTTTATTACATTTTCCACAAGATATGAGGTATAATTTTTGAATAATAATATTGTAACTATGATGGATTACATTGAACCTACCCCTAAAGTAATCCTACCTTAGGATTCAACCTTGTCCATAAATGGTGACTTAGATGTACACATCCTAAATTGGTCCCATAGAGATCATGTTTTGAGACCTTTTCTCATGGTGTTTGCTAAAAAATGTTAAATACCTCAATATTTTATGATCGGGGATCTTAATACATTCATCCTAAGTCTTTAAAACCATGTGCCATAGGTATAATAATGAGTCATCACACTCATCTATGCACTAAAAATAAATTCTAAAACATGGTATGATGTGCATAAAAACATAGATATACATTGGGAAGATTCCTATGAAATCTTACATTCAAGGTTTTAGCTACCATCTAGTATTAAATAATAATTACCCTTATTTCAATAGGGTTAATGTCCTGAACTACACATCCATCAATGTATGGACATATGAAATATACATGGACTAGAGCCTCGATATTGGGTGCACATATTTAGTCATACTCTTTCACCTATTCCAATATCATAGTAAATGCATCAAGAGCATAGAAGAGAAACCAAACACTGGTTGCAACTTTAGCAAGATTTTATCCATTATTTTGTATTTGAAGATGATAATCCTTTAGTATAGAATGTCTTGAAAAATATCAAAAAATTTCTATGTCATAGATGTGTAGAATATTTAACAAATGTTACTGAATCATATTCTCATTAGGAGCCTGCATAGGATCTAGATTTTCCACTACATAATTAAAAATCTAATAAAAAATAACAACTATAGATTCAACCTTGTAATAAATAAACCAATGATCTAAAAGAGTCTAGTGATAATGACAATGATGGGAATATTGATTTAGAAGGGTTATTTGAAACATAGTGTGAAGAGGAACCTAAACTAATACAAAGTGCATCGTAGGTAGATGAAGAGAAGTTGTGCACCATTGATATTACATAATGGGAAGGCAAACACATTTTACAAGATACTATGCCTAGTGGATCAAGAAAAATATATCAAGAACCATTATGGAAGATGCAAGGAAATATTTAAATAATAGTGTCCCCTAAGCATTCATCAGTGGGAGATTACTAGGGACAAGAGTAGGTCTATAAAGCTCTAAATTATTAAGAGACTACCAAGATGTGTTTCTAAGTAAATTTTTAGAGGTCAAAGTCATAGAACCATCCTTAGGAGAGATGCACATTGAGCTAAAGGAATGCATCTTCCCAATTACAAAGCAATCATACAAACTCAATCCTAACATGAAAACTAAAGTAAAGGTTGAATTGGATTGAATCTAAGAAGCTGGAATTATTTCTCCAATTGAGAAGGCATAATGGTTGAGCCCCATGGTGGTACAACCAAATAAGATGAGAGAAATATGGGTGTGTGGGTAATTTCATGAATTTAATGATACCTACATAAATTATTCATTTATTATCCCTTTTACTAATGAAGTACTTGAATCTATCTCTAAACATGAGGTATATTCCTTTACAAATGGTTTCATTTGATACCACCAAATTCCAATTGCCAAAGAATATAAGGCCAAAACTACCTTTTCTACTGAATGGGGATCATATAAGGTAATGTCATTTGGTTTAAATAACACACATGTCTTTTTTAGTGTTGTGGTAAATTCATTTAAAGAGTTCATTCATGATTTATTGGAGGTGTATCTAGATGACTTTTTAGTCTTTTCTCTATTTAAATAGCACTTGTTGAAGCTCATATTGATGCTAGAGTGATCTAGGTCTTTGTGCATCATATTAAATTTAAATAATGTCTATTATTTACACCTTTTGCTATCTTTTTGGGTCACATAGTGTGAAATGACACCAAATTTGAATGGAAAATTGAGTGCAAAACAACATTTATTAATCTAAACTATAAATTGGTAACAACACCCATCTTGGTGTTTCTTGACTATAAAAAGCCATTCCATATACATATGGTGATTTGAGCACTATAGTATGAGAAATATTAGTGTAACCAAGTAAAGGTGGTCTAGACTATACAATATATTTTGCAAATATAAAACTCTCAACTTCATAAAATAATTACACAATCACTAAGAGATAATCACCTACCATTTTTTTTTCATTATAAAAATTTAGGCATTACATTTTGTCTACTCCTTTTGAGCTCTTCATAGACTTCTAGGCATTGTGATACCTGGTCAATAAACCAATTATAGGGGGATAGATCTCTAGTTGGTTGATCGCTTCTTGGAATTTAAATTTTGAATCAATGTTAAACTAGGATGGGAGAATATGGGGCCAAATCATCTCATCTGATTACATACTATGGAAGAACTATAGGAACTCCAAGATTAATCTCTTAATGTGCATACAATTGCTAAACATAATGACATAAATTAATGAATGGGTAAGCCTAATCAATGAGATGAAATCAATTTGGTTCTTATTCTTATATAAGAGGATTTTGAACAATGGGTAATCAATTTTTTCATACATATAGGTCCCCCAAGTAATCATAGTCATACTAGATACACTATCATGACAACCAAATATTTCACAAAATGGGTAGAAGCTTTTGTTAATCCAAGATATGATACAAAAAATGTAACCAATTTATTATATGAAAACATTATTACATGGTTTTGATGCCCATTTAAGATAGTAAGTAAGAGTTATTCACTTTTTCACTAATACTATTAATAATCTCATGGAATAATTCATGTTATTGTACCACAAAAGTATAGCTCACCATCTATAGGCTAACGGATATGTAGAAGCATCAAATAAAATTTTGGGTAAGATGCTAGAAAATTTTACAATGTTCTGAGAGATGATTCGGAGGATTACATTCCTAAAATTCTATGGGCCTATCTCACACATTAAAAGTGAGCCACCAGATTCACTCCCTTCCAGTTAGTATATGGCATAGAGGTAGTAATGCCTATGGAGTACATTATCCCCAGTTTGTGCATTGTAATAATCATTATGTTAGGGGATAATTACTCATTAAGGGTATAATTTTTGGATTTCACTAAGATGGAAGAAGATATGGTAAGAGCATAATATACCCAAAAAATCAATAAACAATGTTAGAAATCATGGCATGATCATAATCTATGATCTAAGTAATTCTACATGAATCAAATTGTATTGCTTTATGAGAGTAGATTTAAATCATTCTTAAGAAATATACAAATATGATGGAAGGAGCCTATATCATTCACAAAGTATCACCAAAGGGTACCATAGTGATAAAATATTTATAGGGAACCATTTTACCAACAAGAATCAATGGTTGTAGTCTTAATCCATATCATCTTTAATCTCTATCATTCTACTAAACAATTGAGTGGATGTTGAGTAGCACCATGTAGTTATGATTTTATTTAATGTTTTTTTTTTCTTATTTTATTTCATAGGTTAGAATTTTTTCTAGTATTTTTTTTACATAACATATCACAATCACTACAACTAGTTATTATCATAGGATGTGACCACCTGGCCGAGACAACTCACTTAGGATACTTGGCCACTACTACACCAAGATTGGTAATTAAGTCTAAGAAGGTGGAAAAAAGATAGGTATGCAAAATAGAAGGCTAATGGTTAGGCTATACCATTAATAGTTTAGTATCTCAAAATATTTTAGTAGTTTCAAAGCAAATTTGTCAATAAAATGACAAGTGGATGCATAAAATGAATTGATTAATTGAAGGGACACCTACTCACTAGAACTAATTAACATAGCTAGAACACAAAACCTAGACACCAAATGTCCCTATCAAGATGATTTCCATCATCTAATATTAATTAAAAAGAGAAAAAAAATTTGCATGTAATAAATACATTAAAAATAGGTAGTAACATTAATTTTGTTTCAAAATAGCTATAAAAGAAAGGCATATAGATAAAGAGTATCCATTACATTCTATACATAACATGTGATTTCTACAATTGGCCTTTCAACTATCTATTTTTAATAGGTTTCTGACTAGAGTGTGATTCCTCAAATTAATCATTAACTTTACTCATTCATCTAGACATGGATAAAGGTCAAATATTGATCCCACTATTTGATGCTCAAAAGGAGGAAATGGGAATAGGGTTAGGGTTCTGAAAAATGAAGTAAAATGATCTAGAAACTTTAGAGTTGATTGATGAGGTAAAATTTATTATGTTTTCTCCAATATCCCAAGGAGTATCATAACTAAGAAATTTAATATTACATCATCCACTCTATGGTTCTGATACTAAAAGGTTTTTAAAGCTACCTACATTCGGCTAGTTAGATGAAGTCATGATGACATTGTTGAGTCGGTACAATCAAGGTGTTATTAATCTAACTCAAGATATTACCATTTGAATCTATGTGCACTCAATGTCAAGAGAAAATTTCCTACCCAATCTTTGTAAATATCTAATGAAATATAAGCTTATAGTACCACCACTTCACTTAGATATTAGATAATAATACACCACTAGGGTAGAAAGAGTAACTCCTACTGATTTAATTATAGATGCTTCTCTATCCACCATGATTTAATGTATTACTAAGAGGTTTTAGAAAACCACAAATCATATAAAGAAAAAAATAAGTGGTGTCATTGACATTGCATACTGAATGATGAAGATGTATGAGTATTCTAATTGGCCTAGATTTTTAGCAGCTAAGTTCACCACCAATATTGAAAAGGTACTTGTAGGAACTATGTAATCCTTTCAATATATTCTCTTGATATTTTTATTATGTTTCACTCATTGGAAATCTTCACTAATTTGACCCTAAGTTTAAATAGGTTAACTCTATATGTATTTCAAATTTTTCATAGGGTCTCTTAGGGTGTAAAATGTGTCTCAGGGTCTTTAATGAGGTAAATATTATGTTTTCATCCTTGGTCATATTTATAGGTTGGTCTTATTTCATATAAGGTCACTTTTTGAGTCACTTAATGAAGTGGTACAGTTTATACAAGAGGAAAAGTGTTTCAAAATAATATCCAATGTCCCATATGTTAGGTGCATGTCATAGATGGTAGTTTAAACTAAAAATTATAAAATTCAACATGGAAAAGAGAAGATCAGGTAGTTCTAAGTAGTTTTAGATAGTTGTACATGTTTTAAAATAGATATAACACATGGGAAGACTTAAAAAGTGTCTCTTCAAGTCCCGTATTATCATTTCCATGCTCATATAGCTTTGATAGACCTAAAATTGAGAAAATTTGATTCTCATTTCTCATCGCTCTCTTGGACAAGCTAAAAAAGTCAACCAATTTTAACTTGGTATGGACAGGAGGAGGTGAGTTAGAACAAATGATTTTGGTGGGTGATATTACTATATATATACTAAAAATACATGGTAATAGTTATAATTTTGGTGTTTTATGCCTCACAATGATTTCTAAGAATGTTGGTGACTCTAAACTACTTATACATTCCCAATAGATTTAGGTTTTTTCTCTGTTTGCATTGTTTTGTGAAAATAAAGTGGTGTATGTGATCTTGAGTAAGATCATATTTATCATAAGTTTTAAATTTATTTTTCATGTGTGAAGGTGAATAATTTGGTAGGATCACTCTAATTTTTACAATGAAAGTCTCCATTGGAAGTCTACAAATAGTGTTTCATCAGTGACATAGTTTTACCTTCTTGCATTGGTATTCATAACAAGTCTATAATGTTTATTTTCAACCTCTCAGAGCATTTTGATCAATTATCCTTTGAATTTTTTATCTCAAGAGTGCTTCATATGAAATTCAAGGCCTAACACATAAGCATAGTCACATTTCCTTGTGATTATCACTTATAGTTGAGTGAGATTAAGCATTAATTAGTCATATTCAAGAAACAAGAAGGTTTAATGGTTTTTAAAGATTATCAAAGGGAAAAAATAAGATTTATCTATATAAAAGGTTTAAAATTGGTTGTGAAAACTAATTCTTAGCTCATTGTCCTATAATGTCTTCACCTATAAATAGTCTTTGATAGTGGTAAGAGGGCAGTCCAAATGAGATAGAGGAGTGTTGAGATGAATATGTTTGAACTCATTTGGGACCTTAAATAAAGTCTAAAATCATAGGGAGCATCACTATGACAAACATGAGGCCATCATATGTAGGCAACATTAGTTTCATGTCCATAGATTGAGAAAGTTGCATTTGATAATTTTTACCTTAACTTTTTTGAATGAGGGTTTCTCCCATACTCAGTGCCATCTTATGATGAAGAATTTGAGGTATGTGTTAGTATAAAATTATTATATCTTTTAAGCCCAATTTATAGGTCATATTCAAATAAAATAAAGTGGTTTTTTTATTAGGAGAGAGTTGTTTTTGAGTGGTTTCTAACTTAGATAGGTTTTGACCTGAAACACTCAGTAAACACTATGTTGAGATGACTAAAACCAACTCGACCTATAGTAACCTATAACATACTAATAATAAGGCATGAAACCATGGTATCAAAGCATAAAAGAGATCATTCCCAAATGGAATGTCCAACACATCTTTAGGATAGGTCCATAGATAGATATAAACATAGTAATTTTATACTAATGAGTACCTACAAGAATCGTATATATTCCTTAGTAAGGTACCTACAATCTAAAATAATCATAGCTTAGCTTGTGCTAATGGAAAGTAATAGATACAAGACAAAGGTATAAAAATGGATGAACATGATTGATACCACTCTCGTAGTGGTGATAAAAATTTCATATGATGTTCATGGTAAAGGAATTTTAAGCAAATAGGCTCCAACTCTACATATAAATCTTGTACATAGTCAACTCAATCTGTAGACTAGCCTATGCTAATAGATAGAGATGGTTTGAAAGGTTGGAAAAGGTGTAAAGTGGGTTAATAGTTTTAAAAATTATTCACAGTTTCCCAACACATATTTAGGTGATCTTAATATGCAAAGATAGATCAAATATAATTGTCAAGCCTCGACCTATAGTCAGTTTAAATTATAGACATAGTCGTCAGTCTTGTAAGCTTGTCTTGAATAATTTATGATGTTTATATATTCTATAGAGGAGTAATATAACCATGATATTGTGTACATAATATCATTAATAATTAATATATATTCTCATAATCTCATATTGGCCAAGTAAATAGGGGAGATTACCTATATTATGTCTTAGATAGACGCCACTCCCAATCAAGGTAAAATTGTAGGCAAAGCACATGAATAGAAAGAGAATGTGGTGGGGAGTCTTTTAACACTATGAGATGATGTGGGACATTTATTTGGATGTGAAAAATTATTGAAGGTCACCTACGGTCATGGTTAATACCTATAGGTGGTCACACACATAAGCATGTTGTCTAAACCTAGTAAGCCTAAACTAAAAATGAACCCTAATAAATTTCAATCTCACTTATAACATCAGGTGAATTTAAAAAACTAGTTTATCTCCTTTAGGGGAGAGTAGAGAGTCCAACATATCTATTGGTTTTTAGGGAAGTAGCATAGAGTGGTTAATTTGAACTAAAATCATCTCAAGGGTGCCCAAAATGTAAGAGAGAGCTCAAGAGGCCATTTTCAAATTCTCATACATGTAAAAACACATTACATGGTACCTCAAGGAGCTAGGTGTAGTTTTGGAATGTCATGAACTCCAAATTTATGTAATTATTTCTAAGGTTAGATGTCTAACATTTATGAACTATCACTAAGAATTAAAACCTCTTAAAACCCTAGTTTAGACTTGATGGATAAAATATACAAGGAGATGCATTTAAGAGTGATAGTTTTGCCTTGAAAGTGTTTTTTAATTGTTGAATATTCTCTTAGGATCCTAAACACCTAATGTTTCTTTACTATTACTTGTATAGATAGGCTAAAATCTAAGTTTCTTACTAGTTTTATTGTGTTCTATAGGAATAGAGGAGATCAAACAAGTGAGATCCATTGAAGTAGGTCTTTAGTGTCTTATTAGATCTCCCTATACTCATGTCTCACAATAAATAAGCATATAAATACCTTTACTACATAATTAACTACAAATAGTCTTAGATAGATAGTGAAAATAAGAAGTGACTGCGTAGTGAGAAGATGAGAAGTCTATTTTTGGATATTTTTAAGGGATAAATCATGGAGTAGAAGACAAAGAGGATATAAATTAGTGTCTTGACACCTTTTCCATTAATTTACTTAAGCAATTACCTATCACCTGGATGACATATGTGAAGATTAAGGCCATGAGGGATAGTAAATGACTAAAAATAGTGAACACAAGTGTCAAGAGGGAGGTTATCAGTTAGGGAATTATTTAATGGTTTCCACACCTTATTTCCAACCTCCTTAACATAGTGCATGTGTGTCAAGACTTCCTAGTTCTGTTTCAATAATTCAAGTGATGTTTCATTATGAATGTAGTTTTCAAGAGGGATATTTGAGGACTCTATGATAGTCTAAATAATTTGTCATGATTCATAAGGACACTTTTCTAATAAAACCTTCATGGTTTGTTCTACACTCCATTATATAAAATTGTAACTAGTTTCCAAGTCTTGACATTTGGTTTTTTGAGATTTCCACTTCCCTTCTTCTCTCTCCTCTCACATGATCTATAAATGCAAGTCATTTTGGATTTTATAAAATAAAATCCACACTTGGTATGGTTAATCCATACTTATAGTTTGAATATTATATTTTCCTTTGAGATAAATATTTCCAATCTACTTTTGAGTTCATAATATTCTTGTCTAAGCGTGTGAAGTGGTGCATTGTGAGTGTCAATTGATAAGTATATATCATTGCCTTCTCTCAACTCTTCCATGTTTGATGCAAGTATTTCTCCCTCTAACAGGTCACATGAAGTCTAGTTAGTGTATTTTTTATCTTAAATTGTAAGGAATAGTATTAGTGTCTATAATATGACCTTATGTTCACTCACCTTGGGTAGTACAATGTATATCACCTCCATGTTTGAAATGATAATGTTAAAACAATTTAGGAGGTTGAAAATAGTGTTATGATTCATGTTTCATAGTGCAAGTGTATGTTATTATAGTGGATATAATTATGGTGTATCACCTCATTAGAGTAGTTTAATTTCATGTTTCTTTCTATCCCTTTTCATCCAAGTAAGTAGTGTAGGTGATAAGCAAGAAAAGATAAATATAGGGAAATAGTACTAAAAACAAAAAGCTTACCTATATTATAAAAAACCCATAGGCCTAAAGGTAATCAAGTGTTTCATTAAATCTATATTAGGATTTAACAACCATATCTAGTGTGCAAGATTGAGTGACAATAGTTCTGACATACCTGGTGGGATCAAGGTCCAAAATAGTGGAAGTATTATTGGCATGTTATTCCTATTGTCACCAAATATTACACCCTAGAGAAGGGTATTAAATCTTCCTCCATATTTTATAAACATTATAATAATTCTAGTTATGTAGGTTTACCTATAGTAGAAGTAGACCTATAGGTTTAAGGGCTAGCTCCCTAAATATGCCTTGAAATACTTATCACTTAACTAACAATTCGATTATGGGATAAGGTATATAATTTTGGAATAAAATAAAATAATATAATGGAGTTATACATTGTAAGGGTTTTTACAATGCCATCATAATTATTTCACTAAGAAACAAGATCTACAAAATTACTCTAAAAGTCCTAGAATGCTCTAGCATTAGTATTTCAATATGAAGGTGATATGCATGAAGAATATAGAATATAAGTGAAACCATAGATTAGTTTTAGATAATAAGTCTCATTTTACACTTTAAAATAGATCCATACACTTAAAAACACTTCATATTACCTGCTAGAGTAAAGTCACTTGCATCAAACATGGAAGGATTGAGAGAAAGCAAGGATAGATAGATATCTCTAAACTATTCACTATACATCTCTTCACACACTTTGAAAAGATGAGATATGAATTTAATACAAATTTAATTTATTATTATAAGGAAAATTATAGTGTCCAAACTAGCAGGGCTTTGCCATACATGGTGTGGTATTAGTCTACAAGTGCCAAAATGGCTATTACTTATAGAATTGAAGAGAAAAGAGAAGAAAATGATGTCCAAGAATAACTAAGATACATGTCATGCTAGGAAAATGAGTTACACATGCATGGAAATGAAGTGTGATATATACCATTCAAGTTATCAGAGGGTAAATGTCCCTTAAATGTATAAAACTCCTTAAATGTGGTGTAGGACTCCTCATTTACATGCCAAGAAACTATCTTCATCATTTGGCCTCCTTGGAATGCTCCAAAGTCAACTAGGGTCATATTTGATGAGTGAATTAATATGTATGCATTTTAAACATGCTCTGACATGAATTAGAGGTGTCCTTAATCATTAGTATTCTTTTGGAAATGAGTTATCATTGCATGTAATCTAAATAACTCCTCTTTCACTCACCCCACACATTTGGCACCAAATTTGTCTTAAATTTTCCAATTTTATCTATAAAATGTGGTGTATTAAAATTTTAAATAACCTTCATTCCATTAGAACCATTTATTAGACCATAAAAGGCCTCCCACATAGGGTTTTCACTTTCCCACTTGCTTGTTTACTATGCCAATTTTTATTGGCTGAGATGAAGACACTTTCAATGGCACTCGTGAGATTATATGAAGCATAAAATTATAATGGTGAGTTATTTTAAGTCCCAATATCTCTCCCAAATAGTATTTAATCCTTTTACCTTCCATACCTACATGACACTAAAAATAGTCAATAAAAAACACTTTCCACCCTGTCTATGCAAGTAGGGTACAACATAATATGATAGGGAGGATTCCTAGAGAGTTATCTACAACTCAACCATTTCACAATACATTATATCCCATATGGATTATTATTCTCATTAATTTTCCCAATCAGGTCTTTGGTAAGGGTTTGAGAGGGTTTTGTAGACACCAAAATTGTGCCTACTCCTTGGTCAACCCCCCCTTGGTCACCTTGATCCACTTCTAAACATTTCTAACCCACACACTTATTAATTTAAAATAAATTACCTATTTTAAATTAATAACACCACCCTTGACACATCACCCTTGACACATCACCCATGACACCTCACCTTGCCCTTGGATACCCGCATTTATCACCCTATGACCCTTCTTAATTACCTAAGACCTATTTCAACCCTCCTACTAACCTCTCACATCTATTTAATCTGCCTTTGGACCATTTTCCAATGGCAGTTGAACTCGATAGATGGAAGAATAGGCAAAAGGCTAAAAATAGCCTTTTTCCCATTCTCTAGCCGCTGATGTTGGTTACCCATCGGCCGACGCCAGTGGAATCACCGACATCAGTTGCTTAAAACCATGTTCTAATCCCCAAAATGGCTAATCATAGACCCGAATGTGAATTCTCTTGAACCTAGAATCCAAATTCTCTTGGTCCTCGACTCTTTACAGGTATCAACATTCTATCATCTCCAGGCTACAGGAATTCTACATCAGTCACTCCACACCTGAATGAAGTGCTGCATGAAGTCTCCTACATTAGCCATAACGGAATGAGTCTTCTACACTTCTAGTTCTCCACTAAGAGCTAAGTATTCTTATTTTATTTGAGTTCAATATTTCAAAATGCTTTGGTAATCAATCTCCATTTGCTACTTCTAAGTGTGTAGACCAGACCTGACCTGACTTCTTCCTGGAGAGGCTGAGAGGCCTTCCCCATATCTTTACCCCTTTTTGACAACCTATCCTCTACCCCTTGTCCCTCTTAAGACTCTATTGACTTCCCTGCAATCTTACACAGACCTCCAAACTCTCAGACAGACCTTCCAGACCCCTCTATCAACCATAACCCTATCTATAATTCACATAAGGCCATTGCCCTGACTGACATTGACCATTTCCCCTATTGACATTAGTAGACTAACCGATGTCGGTAACCTTGACCAACTGACATCGATAGAATTACCGACATCAGCGACTGTGATAGACTGACAGTAGAATACAAGTACGCATTATCTCTATTTCTTTTGTTTAGTCTTTCACCATTTCTCTTTCTAGCAACACTCTTTTATCAAATAGTGGACTGTCATCCCTTAAGGAAGTCTTTGCACTTCTGGGATCGAGCTTTGCTTGGCAGTCCACCATATATCTATCTAACATTTTCCTTTGTTAAGTTTTCTTCTTATCTATAGGTGTCATCCTCCACATCCAAAAAGGAGCTCCTTCAATCATCTAGATACAGTGTTCAACTTCATCTAGGTACGTACAAACTCCTGACCATTATCTTAGTTTCTTTCATCTTCTGAATGTGAAAAAGTGAAAACTAGTTAGAAACAAGTTTAGATCAGTTTTGACCTCTAATGATTGTTCATAAGTGTCTGACATTTAAACCCTAAAAAATTTCCTCAAAATTAAATTTATATACCTTATATAAAATATCCTAAATCCTTAGGCTCTCATGCAAAGTGTCCAAGTAGGTGTGAACTCTCAAAATTGTCATCTCAAGCTTTACCATGCATTCTGCATAGGCTTCAGTTGGTCTAAGCCAAGAAATGGTTTACCAGTGATCTATTTTGTAATTATAATAGTTAAAATACTCCATATAACTCTAAAAAAGCATATTATAACTCATTTAAATGTCCATCTAATTCTATAAGTGAAATTTGGACCTCAATAGGCATTAGGCCTAATAAATACTTAATAGGTCTATTTGTATGCTTGTAGGCTTAGACCACCCTAATTGGTTGTAGTCACATATGCATGGTTATTTATTTTTGTTCATTTCTCATTTGACACAACACACCTTCCCACAAGTTTTCACCAATTCCAGCTCACTTTTATTGCATTTATCCACCAAGTCTACATGTTTTATACATTTTGGAGTACCCTCTTTCTAAGATAAAATAGAGGGCATATCCCATATTAATTCATGAGAAAAAATTACATTATGTTATTTAATAGATCATATATAGCTTCCATATAAAATTTTATGGTTAAATCAGGTCTCTTTCACATCCAAACAACTCAAACCCTTAAAGCAAACTATGAGAAAGTTGACTATGCAGGCTTCAGACATATGACTATAGGTTATATTATTAGAATCTCTCCTTCCCATATTTACATGATATAATGTTCCTTTTAGGTGTCTACCATCACTGTGGAGTATTTTTAAACACAATATCACTTAAAACTTTTCCAACCTCTCTATTGCATGCCTTGTACTTGATTGGTCTAGACTACTGACTATGTTTTCATGCTTCTTACTTAGAAAGTGACCCTATAGGTGCCCAATAAATTATTGGACCTTTAACACAATGTATAAGACCTTCTAGGAGCCTCTTAATTCTCTTTGAAAATTTATCTAGTCTTTTTCATATGTATGCTAGGATGGACTCTGAGTCACTTATTTTAGCTCATTGTCATGATACATTCATCTACACTTGACTATTTTGAATCACAATGGAGGTCCTATAGGTGTAAATTAACCTTAAAATAATTACCACATACTATTGTATCCATTTTAAAGTCTTTTTAAATAATTTTCAAATTGTATTTATCCTTATCCACTGGTATTTTATGTCTAGGTTTGTATCATGGGACTATAGATACCTACAGTCAATTGTAGGTGGTCCTTTTGAACCAAAATACACCTATAGGTGCATCTATAGGCCAAAAACCTAGTACTCCAACCTTTATTGATGATCTTTGAAACAAAAATGTCCTTTCAACTCAATGGGACCACTCAAAAATGGGTATATATTGTAAATTTCCACCTTGGGATGTCAAGGTCACTTGGAAGTTTAAAACTTATGGAAATCACTAAAAAGTTATAGTGAACAAATATCAAAATTGGAGATTTATAAACACCATGTTACTCTAGTCACACATCCATTATCTTTTGTAAGGTTTTACCCCTAGGATAGAGCTATAATGTTTAACACGTAGGATTCATCTAAAAATCTTTTTACATTATTCCATGACATCACCAAAAGTGGCTAGGCCTCTATTTTGGGGTTTAAGGGAAGGAAGTCCTTAAAACTTAGTTCTCTTATCTTGAATTGGTTTCTCACTCTTTCTTACCAATATAATTTTTCACACATAGTTTTCATTTTATCATCTAACTATAAAACCTCATGAATATTTCAAAGCATGCTAAAATTTTCTATGAAACACTCTTAGATCTTTGTGTAAGGCTACTTATAGGTGGATATTACAATGTATAGGTAGTGAGTGTGGACATGAGCAACGTGCATAGTCAAAATTTTCAAAAAAAGTCACAAACATTCTCAAAGTCCTCAAATTGATTCTCTTCATGTTAAAGAGATTTAAATATGTTTCCATACTCTCACTCCATCATGTTCATTCTCTAATGAAACACCTATAGATGCATTTGCAGTAGTAAATAGTGTAGGCGATTGGAACATGAACCATATGAATAGTGTATCGCCCTCCAACTAGTTTTAAATCTTGATCATGAGGAACTTAGAAATAATGAAATTAATTATCTAAAATGATATTCTCCTATAGGCACCTGTGTATGTTCATTAATGGTAGAATATTATGTATGGAGAAGAAGTTACTACATGGAAACATACAACATTTTGGGAGTTTAACTTGATTGCTTATGTTATAAGGATGTTTTTAACACCTTATAACCCATCATTAGACCTCCATGAACATGTTCAAAACATCATACACCATGATTGTATATGATATTTGTAAGAAATGACTATCCAATATGTTCTTTGACTATAACTCCATGGATATTCATCATTCAGACTAAAACATGGAAATAATGAGATTAATTCCATGACATGATATAAATGGAATACATCTCATAATCCTCCTCTAAATCCAATATAGTTACATGAAACATCTTTAATGGTGTAAACATGTCTACAACTCGATGAGAGACCAACTTGAAATTTGAGATGTTATACTCACAAAATCAACTCCAAAAATGAAACCAAAGATATAAAACATAAGGGAACAATTTACATGTCCTATGGAATAAATTTCATCAGCTAGATAGTATAGACCTATAAATACAAGAAGGAAACCTGTAAGTTGTGGGAATGGGATAGTTAAATTATAAATGATGGTTCATAAATAAAATGTGAAAAATAATTTAAATATTTATATTAAAATTAAGTGTAATAAGTTTAATATGACCCCATAAATTCATTTGACCTAGAACTTATCCTACTGGCCATACCAAGAAGAAACATGTTGACCAATTTTGCATGTCTAGTGGAGTGATGGAAGGGTAGAAAAAAATTTAGCCATTTTTTAGCATTAAAAATATATTTAATGAGTAAAATTAGTTAATTGAAGTTGAATATCCACTACATAATATTCTCCCATGTACCACTCTCTCTCATAGGCCGTACACCTTTACAATTTGCTCTTTTTCAATTATTTTCTTGATTTTTAGTTAACACCTAGAATTTTATATTATTAATGACATTAATAACAACTAATATGATATTTAATGACATTAGGGATGTTTATAAGTATTTTATAACATTTTTATACCTAGGAAATTTGTACCATTCTCATTTATGGCTCTAAAATGACCCTTTAAGACTAGAAATGACATAAGAGGCTAAATTTGAAAACGACAAAGGAAATAACATATTAAATAACATAAAAATGATTATGAGACACAATATTACATGATAATAGACAATTATTCCAAGTTTTTACTATAGGGGTTGAGCCATTTTAAATTGTGGTCAAAATGGTCAACATTCTTGGCAATTTCCATGGGTGGTATGTTTGTTATGCCCAAGACCAATAGAATTTTCCTATCCATTGGGTTATGGACTCACTTATTTATAATTATGACACTAAAATTTCCATTTAAATAGACCAAAACATAATAATCTAATCAAACACACATTTTTGCTTCATGAGCACCTGTGGAACACACACAACAAACCAGACTAACTAACTCAAACATAAACTAACCTAAAATAAACATTTACTCTTATATCAAATGGGAATTTTTAAGCATATTTTTCTCCATGAAATTAAGGAATGAATGAGGCATGTTAATTCTTAGTCCTTGGTATTATACTTCCATCTTATTCATGGTGTTTACCAACTTCATTAGCATGATGTTCAATGAAAACAAAGAAGCTACAACTAGGTCAAATATAGAAATGACCTCCTCTTGCATCCAAATAACCTAAAATTTCTCATATGAATCCTAAACTATAACCTATAATGGTAGTCCAATAAATCATACCTTATTAGTTTATATGGTGCTCTCAGCAATATTGGGTTTCCTCTTAGTTACAAACTCTTCAAGCTCATCAAGGAGATCCACATAGTCCACCTAATCTTTTCATTATGTTCCATCAAAAACTCTTTATTCACCTTGTCATGTTCTTGGACCTCAAATTGGAAAATCTCTTCAATTTATTAAAAGAGTTCCATTTATTGCTACCAATCATTTTTGTCCTTATCATCTAGAACCATCACCTCTTCAACCTCCTCTTTTTGATGATGAGGTCATCAAGATGATTTCCTTTATGTTCTAATGCTTCTAAGGGTGGTTCAACATAAAGATGAGGTATGTATTACTCTTCAAATATTACATGTTCTACCTTGGTATCATGATATTCTTATAAGAATGTAGCTTCTTGAGAAATGAGTTGAAGTTCATCCTCATTCTTGATAGCACATGCAACTTCATGCTTGAGATGATCATCAATAACCTCATGATCAGGTGTGTACTCCTTAGGAGAAGAATTTGATTTTTTTATATTCTCAAAATCTTAGTTTATTCTATGAAATTTTTTCCATAGATCTTCTTCTTCATGAATATCATGCTCAAGATATATTTCATCATGGACAATAGGTATGGGGTCCTTATCAAGCACCTCTTCCTTCATGTTTTCATCAAATTCCTCATGTGAAACTATAATAAGATATTCAATGTATTTCTCTTCATTAAAGAAGGAAGATTTACATTTGTGTTTACCAAGGGGAGTCCTATGGTGATTTCATCTTTATAGCTACTCATAACAAATTCTTGATCAGCTATGACTTAATATTTTTCCTTTTCATTTGCTTTCCTCAAAATGGGCTCATTTTCAATAAGGAATGGGGTAGAGGGTTGATTTATAGTCTCATGAATTGGAGATGGAGTGTAATAAATAGTAGAGGATTTTAAGTGGACTTAGGAAAGAGTTCACTAATAAGCTCATGGGAAAGTGATAATTTAGGTTTTTTAGAAGGAAAACCACTTACATCAACAAAATTTACACCTTTTCAATATCCTCTTTGTGTCTCTTCAATAGAATAATTTTTTTTTAAGTTATTTTTATTCCCAAATATTTATCCTATCTATTGATCATTAGAACACTTCTTTACCAAATGCATCTACTCCTTGATATCCCATTGAGTTCCTTCTAGATATTCAAACATATCCAAAACTCACATATAACTTTGGTCAACACTTATTAACCATTCCATGAGATGATTAAGGATAAAATGATACTCATCATACCATGCTCCTATATTATATTCATTATCCATCAACTATGTTATGAGTGCCAACAAATATTTGATGTCAGATGGGGTTGATGGAGGAGGGGGAGGTTACTTATGGGGATTGAGGCTAGGTTTAACTTATTGTATTATATCCTACAAGAATTCACTTCTTTCCTTGTAATATATTTTTTTACAATCCCTGGAATCATCTGATTCCTCATGACAAGACTCATAAGAATCCTCTTGAGGTTGATAGGCATCATGGTATGGTTGGTAGGACTCATATTAGAGTTGATAAGAAGGCACTTATTGATAAGTTTCTTGATAACTTTCCTCATAGGGTTGTCTAAAAACATGATTTCCATATGAATAGGAAAATGGATGACCATAGAGCTTCCATGGATTATAGGATTGATATCCATTTTGATAGGACTATTAAGGGGTATAATATGGTTTATAGCAAGGTTGATAGGGAGGTTCATAGTAAGGATATTAACCATACCTATTAATATCAACCTCATAAGTTAAAATAAAAAAAATAAATGATAAAAATAATCAATAAAAGATACCTATGCTACTTACAACTAGAATATTTCATGTGCAGTCACCATTGGTGCTATCTTTCTTGCTTTCAAAAGATGATTAGAGGAAAGACAGACCAACAATTTCTCCACTCTCTTATACATTGCTCCCACTGAGCATGTCAAAAATATTTTCACCAAATATTTCATCTTAAATGAGGGTGATCAATCCTCCTTTATATTTGGGAAACATGGGAATACTTCTAGGTATGTGGGTTTACCTATAGCAGAAGTAAGCCTCTAGGTTTAAGGGCTAGCTCCCTGAATATACCTTGAAGTGTTTATCACCTAACTAACTATTTTATTATGTGAAAAGAGATATAATTATGCATGAAAATAAACTAATATAATGGTTTTATAAACTATAAGGGTTTCTATAAGGCCATCATACTTCTTTTGCTAAGAAATAAGATCTATAAAACTAGTCTAAAAGTCTTAGAATGCTCTAACATTGGTATTTCAATATGAAGGTGATATGCACAAAGACTATCCAAATTGAAACCATAGATTATTTATAGATACTAAGGGTTATTTTACACTTGATAAAAAATCCATACACT
Organism: Torreya grandis; assembly: GCA_037957365.1. Classification (NCBI taxonomy): domain Eukaryota; kingdom Viridiplantae; phylum Streptophyta; class Pinopsida; order Cupressales; family Taxaceae; genus Torreya; species Torreya grandis. The sequence goes on along the minus strand of JARHVA010003873.1, from coordinate 399,850 downwards.
TAACAACACTTCAAATGGCATGATAGAGTGAAGTCAATTGCATAAAACATGGAAGGATTGAGAGAAATCAATGATATATAGATAAATATCACTTAATTATTCACTATACATGTATTCACACACTTTGATTAGATGAGATATGAAATTAAAAAATATTTAATTTATTATTCTAAGTCAAAGTAAAATGTCAAAACTAGTAGGGGTTTTCCATACATGGTGTGGTATTATTCTATAAGATCCAAAATGGCTACTACTTATAGAATTAGAGAGAGAGGAGAAGAGAATGAAGTCCAAGAATCACTAGGACATGTGTCATAATGATAAAAGGAGTTACACATGCAAAAATATGAATTGGGAGATAGACCATGTAAGGTATAATAGGACAAATTTCCCTTAAATGCACAAAACTCCTAAAATATGGCATAGGACTCCTCATTTACATGCCAAGAAATTGTCTTCATCATTTGGCCTCCTTAGAATTCTCAAAAATAGACTAGGGATATATTTTATTATTTAAATTATAGGTGGGGGTTGTATACATGCTCCAACATTCATTATATGTGTCTCTAATCATCAATATTCTTCTAAAGATGAGTTATCACTGCTTACAGTCCAAATAACTCCTCTTTCACTCACCCCACACACTTGGCACAAAATTTATCTTAAATTTTACAATATGATCCATAAAATTAGGTGAATTAAACTTTATAATAACATTAATAACCTTATACCCATCAGGTATATCTTAAAAGGCCTCTTACTTGGGGTTTTCACCTTCCCACTTACTTGTTCACTATGCAAATTTTTACTAGCTAAGATGAAGGCACTTGTAGAGGAACTTATGAGATTAAATTAAGAATTAAATGATATGTTTTAGTTATTTTAAGTCCTAATATCTCTCCCAAAGTGTATTTCATCCTTTTAAACCCTTCCATACCTAGAAAACACCAAAAATAGTCAAAAAAGACATTTTCCACCTTGTCTATATAGGTAGGGTACAAATCAGTATAATAATGAGGAGACATAAAGAGTAATATATGAATTATAACCATTTTAAAATACATTACATCAAATATTTATTCTTCTCCTCCTTCATTTTGCCAATTGGGTCTTTGGAAAGATTTTGAGAGTGTTTAGAGAAATTTTGAAATCTAATTATTATTCATAAAGGGATGACATTAAAACCCTAAAAAATTCCTTAAAATTCAATTTATATACCTTATATAATATCTCATACCTCCTTAGTCTCTCATTCAAAGTGTCCAAGTAGGTGTGAGCTCTCAAAGTTGCCCTCTCGATCTTTTCCATGCATTATGCATAGGCGTGGGTTGGTCTAAGCGAAGAAATGGCTTATCTATGATATATTTTGAATTAAAATATTTAAAAATATCCTTATGACTCCAAAAATACATGTTATAACTCATTATAATTTTCATCTAATGCTATTAGTGAAATTTGGGCCTTATTAGGCACTAGGCCTAATTAAGACCTAATAGGTGTGTTTGTATGCTTATAATCAAACCATCCTAAATGGTTTTAGTAATAAATTAATGATTATTTATGTTTTTTCATGTATGATTTAACTTATCACACCATATTTCAAGTCTTCACCAACTCCTACTCACTTTTATAGCATTTATCCACCAAGTCTGTAGGGTTTATGCATTTTAGAGTTCCCTCTATTTGAGATAGAATAGAAGGAATATCCCATATTAAATCATGATAAAAAAATTATATTATGTACTTTAATATGTCATGGATACCTTAAAAAAAATTCATGATTTAATAAAGTCTCTAACACCTCTAAACCACTCAAACCTTCAAGGTAGACTGTGAGAAAGTTGACTGTGTAGGATTTAGACATATGACTGTAGGGTACATTGTTAGAATCTCTCCTTCCCCTATTTCCATAATATGATGGTCCTCTAAGGTATCTACCATAAATATTTAGTCTTTTAAAACACATATATTACTTAAACCTTTTCCAACCTCTCTATTTCATACTGTGTACTTGATTGGTTTAGACTGTTGACTTTGTTTTCTTGCTTCTTGCTTAGAAAGTGACCCCTATAGGTGCCTACTACATGATTGGACATTGAAAAAAATGTATAATGTATTATATAAGCCTCCTAATTATTTTTAATAATTAATCTAGACTTTTTATCATTATATGCATGCTATTATGTACTCCAAATCACTTATTTTAGCTCACTATCATGACATAGTCAGCTACAATTAACTATTTTAAAGCACAATGGACATCTTGTAAGTTTACATCAACATTTAAAACATTAAAATTACCTTTGGATACCTTTTAAATTATTTTTAATAATTTTTAACTTTTATTTTTCCTTAAAGTATTTTTTATCATGGGATTGTATATACCTACAGTCATTTTAGGTGGCCCTTTTGAACCAAAGTACACCTGTAGGTTCATCTATAGGCCAAAAACCTAGTAATATAACCTTAATTGATTATATTTGGAAAAAAAATGTCCTTTAAACTAAATGGTACCACTCAAACATGGGTATATTTTCTACATATCCACCTTAGGATATGAGGGTCACTTGGAAGTTCAAAACCTAAAGCAATCACTAAAATGTTGCAATGAACAAATATCAAAATTAGATATATCTAAACACCATGTTCCTCTAGTCACACATCCATTCTCTTTTTCAATATTCTACCCTTAGGATATTGATATAAGATGACACACTTAGGATTCATCTAAACCTCTTGTTACACTATTCCATGACATCACCAAAAGTGGCTAGGCCTCTTTTTTGGGGTTTAAGGGAATCAAGTACTTAAAACTTAGTTCTCTTCTCTTGAAGTGTTTTATCACTCTTGCCTACCAATCCAATGTTTAAAACATATTTTTCATGTTATAATCAAACTACACAACATCATGAAGATTTAAAAGCATGCCAAACTTCTCCATGAAACACTTTTAAATCTCTGTGTAAGGCCACTTGTAGGTGGATATTGTAATGTATAGGTAGTGAGTGTGGAAATTATAAATGTTCATAGTTTAAATTTATAAAAATAATCTCAAACCTTCTCAAAGACCTCAAATTTATTCTCTTCATATTGAATTGCTTGAAACATGTTTCCATACTCTCACTCCAACATGTTCATTCTCTAGTGAAACACATGTAGATGCATTTATAGTAGTAGATATGGTAGTGGATTGAAATATGAACCATATGAATAGTTTATAACCATCAAACCAATTTTAAATTCCATAAATATATTAAAATTAAACGTTTTCATTGTGAATAACTTGGAAACAATCAAATTCCTTGTCTCAATATGTTATTCTCCTATAGGCACCTATGTATGTTCTTTAATGTTAAAAGACTATGTATGGAGAATAACAAGTTGCTGCATGAAAACATATGACTTTTTTATAGTTTAACATAATTTATTATGTTATAATTATGTTTCCAACACCTTATAACCACTCATTACACCTCCATGAACATGGTCAAAGCTTCATACACCATGACTATAGATGATACTTAAAAAAATGACTATACACTATATTCTTTGACTATAAATACATGAATTTTGATCATTGAGACTAAAATTATGAAATAAGGAGATAAATTTCATGACATGAGAGACATGGAATACATTTCATAATCCTCATTTGAAGATAGTATAGGGATATGAAACATTAGCAAATGATGTAAACCTATCTACAACTCCATGTGAGACCAAATTGTAATTTGAGATGTTATAATGATAAACTCAAATCCAAACATGAATAAAAATCTATAAACCATAATTGAAATATTTAAATTTCCTTTGGAATCAATTTAATTATTTTGATAGTATGGGCATGACCATAGGAAACAACTTGCAGAATCAGAAAGTTAACTTATAAAGGATATTTCATTAATAAAAAGTGACCAATCCTTGAAATATTGATATGAAAATTAATTTTAATGAGTTTACTATCACCCCAAAAAGGCATTTTACCTAAAACTTAACCTATTGGTCGTAACAAGAAGACCAATTTTGCATGTCTAGTGGAACATTAGAAGGGTAGAATGGTTTTTAGACATTTTGGAACATTCAAAAGTTGGTTAATAATTTAAATGAGTTAAATGAAGTTTAATATCCACTACATATTCTTCTCCCATGTGCTACTCACTCCCATAGGTGGTACAACCTTTAAAACTCCATCTTTTTCACTTATTTTATTGATTATCAGTTAACAACTACAAGTTTATGTTAGTAATGACATTCCTAACAATAAATATAATAAGGACTAATATTAGGGATGTTGAGAAGGATTTTATAACATTTTTATACCTAATAAAGTCATACCATTCTCATTTATGGCTCTAAAATGACCCTTCAATACTAGAAATGACATAAGAGGATAAAATGGAAAATGACCAAGGTAATAACATATTAAATCACATCAAAAGGACTATGACACACTCTGTAACATTCTAGTAGACCCCTATTCCATGTTTTGGACTATAGGGGGTTAACCCATTTTGACTTGTGGTCAAAATGGTCTACACTTCCTCTTATCAACTTTTAGAAGCATTCAATCAAGTGCCAATGGTGAATCTAAATAAATCATCTATTTATAAGTATCTTAGATATATATTATTGAATATTTTGATCAATTATTGTGTTTCATGTAACTAAAAAAATTTATATGGATGGTTATGTTGATAATCTCTACTTTGCACCTCCCTGTCAACTTTGTTATGACCTATGATATATCCCTCAACAACCCTATCAAAGTTCTTATCAATATTATGAGCCATGGTATCCCTATGATCACCCTATTCCTTCTCCATATGAACATGATGTTATTTAACATCTCTAATAAGAAGTATATGAAAAATATTATCATGAAGAATGCAAAGAACTATCTCCATATCAATCTCAACTAGATTTCCCATTAGCCTTGCATGAGGAATCAAATGGTACCATTGATTAGAAATCAAGATATTTTAAAACAAGATATGAATTCCTACAAGCTCAATCTATGAAACTAATTTAGAAATTTTAATCTCACTAAAACCCTTACTTCTCCTCTCCTCCTACTTCAGTCCCATCTCATGCTAAATCCTTGAGAACACAAGTTTGTTTGATTTGGTGTGTTATATTGTGTGTTTATTTCCTATTTTTTTATGTGTTTTGGTGTCTTTTCAGAGGAAATTTAGTGTCAAGTAAAATGTATATGTGAATACATAGCCCAATGGATAAGATAAATCTATTGGTGTTTGGCATAGCTCGCTTGCCACCCCTAAGAAATCACTAAAATGTTGAATAATTTGACCCCAAGTAAAATTAGGTAAATCCTCTATGTAGTTAAAACTTTTCATAGGGTTTAATATGGTTTAAAATTTGTCCCATGGTCTTTAATGAGGTCAAATATTATGTTTTCATCCTTGGTCATATTTATAAATTAGTGTTATATCATATAAGGTCATTTTTTGAGTCATTTAGTGAAGTGGTATGGTTTATAAAAGATGAAAAGTGTTTCAAAATAATATAAAACATCCCATATGTTAGGTTCATGTCAAATATGGTAGTTTAAATTGACAATGTAGGATTTAACATAGAAAAGAGAAGATCAGGTAGTTTTAGGTAGTTGTATATCATGTACAACATCTATGTCATGTAGGCATACTTAAAAATTATATCTATAGGTACCATAAATTCATTTTCATGCTCATATAGCTTTCTCATACCTAAAATTTATAAAAATTGATTCTCCTTTCCCATCACTCTCTTAGACAAGCTAAAAAGGTCATCTAGTTTCAACTTAGTATGGATAGGAGGAAGTGAGTTAGATAAAATTATTTTGGTATGTGATAGTAATCTCTTTTTACTACAAGTTCATGGTCATAGTTATATGTTTTATGGTCTAGGACCCATGAACCAATAGTAAGAAGTTTGGTGACTCTAAACTACTTACACATCCCCAATGGCTTTAGGTTTCTTCTCTATTTGTAATGTTCTATGAAAATAAAGTGGTACTGTACATGATCTTGAGGAGTAATATCATCCTTATCACAATATTTTAGTTTAGTTTTAACATTTTAAGTTGAAAACATCGGTTGGATCACTCTCATTTTTATAGTGGAAGACTCCATTAGAAGTCTATATATAGTGTTTTATCAGTGGTAGAATCTTACCTTCTTGAATTAGTCTTTAGAACAACGCTAAAATGTTTGTTTTCAATATATCATGGCATGGTGGTCGTTTATCCTTTGAAGGTTTGGTCTAAATAGTGTTTCATATGAAATGCAAGTCTTAACACATAACCACAATCAAATATCCTCATGATTATAACTTATAGTCAAGTGGGATTAAAGCCTTGATCAGTCATGTTGAAGAAATAAGAAGGTTTTAAGGTTTTTAGAGATTATAAAAGTGGAAATAATAAGACTTATCTATCTAAAATGTTTAATATTGGTTTTGAAAACTAATTCTTAGATCACTATCTTATAATGTCTTCACCCACAGACAATCTTCAATAGTGGTATGAGGGCAATCCAAATGAGATAGAGGAGTGTTGAGATGAATATGTTTGAACTAATTCGAGACATTTAGTTAGGTCTAAGAGCATAGTTAACATCATTGTGAAAAGGGTGAGGCCATTATATGCAGGAAAACTTAGGTTCATGTCTGTATATTGTGAAAGTTGCATTTGAGAATTTTTACTTTAACTTGTTCAAATGAGGGTTTTCCCCATACTTAATGCCATCTTATGATGAATAATTTGAGTTATATGTTAGTTTAAATGTATTTTTTATTATATCCTAAGTATAGAGGTCATGCTTAAACAAAATAAAGTTGTTTTTTGATTAGGAGAGAGTGGTTTTTGAGTGGTTTCTAATTTAGATAGGTTTTGACCTGAAACACTCAATAAACACTATGTTGAAATGACTAAAAGAAACACAACCTACAAATAGCTTTATCATACTAATAGTAAGGCATGAAACCATGGTATCAGAGTAGAATATAGATCATACCTAGATGGAATGGACAATGCATCTTCAAAATAAGTCCAAAGAGAGAGAGAAACATAGTACTCAAGTATTAATGAGTACCTACAGGAATCCTCTATATTCCTTAGTAAGTCACCTACAGTCTAATAAATTTGTAAGTTAGCTTGTGATAATGGAAAGTTTTGGATAGAAAAGATAGAGGTATAGATATAGGTGAACATGTGTGAAACCACTCTCATAATGGTGATATCAATTTCATATGATGTTCATCATAACGGAAGGTTAAAAAAATAGGCTCTAACTCTGCATACAAATCCTACACATAGTTAACTCAGTTTGTAAACTAGCCTAGGCTAATAGAGAGAGATAGTTTGAAAGGTTGTCAAAGGTGTAAGGTGGGTGAATAGTTTTAAACCTTATTCACACTTTTCCAACACATATTTAGGTGATCTTGATATGCAAAGATAGAGTAAATACAAGTTTCAAGCCTCAACCACAATCAGCTTAAATTCTATACATAATCATCAGTCTTATAAGCATGTCTTGAAGAATTTGTGATGTTGATAACTCTAGAAGATTAATATAACCATGAAGTTTTATACAAAACATAAATAAGACCTAATATATCCTCTCACACTCTCATATTGCCTAGGTAAATATGGGATATGTCCTCTATTTTGTCTTAAATGTAGGGTACTCCCAATCAAGATAAAATTATAGACAAAGCACATGAATGGTAAGATAATGTGATGGGGAGTATTTGAACATTTTATATGATTTAGATTTTGAAATTTTTTTAAGGTCACACATAGTTATAGAAAGTACCTATAGGTGGTCATACACACAAGCATGCAGTCTAAACCTATTAAACCTAAATTGATAATGAACCCTAATAAATTCTAATACAATTTACATTGTTAAGTGAATTTTAAAAACTATTTGATGACCTTCAAGGGAGAGTGTAGAGTCCAAAACATCCATTATTTTGTAGGGAAGTAGAATAATGTGGTCAATTTGACCTAAAATCATCTCAAGGGTACTCAGAATGTAAGAGAGAGCTCAAAAGAATATTTTCAAATGCTCATACATATATGGAAACATTTCAAGGTACCTAAAGGAAATATGGGTATTTGAGGAAGGTCATGAAATCCCAATTTGTGTAATTAGTTATAAGGTTGGATGTTTAACCTTTATGAATTATCACTAAGAAGCAAAACCTCCTAAAACCTTGGTTTAGACCTGATGGAGAAAATATAAAAGGAGATGCATTAAAGAGGGGTAATTTGACCTTAAAATTTTTTTTGAGATTTTTGAATACTCTCTTAGGATCCTAGACACCCAATTTTTTTTACTATCAATTCTACAGACATGCTAAAATATGAGTTTTTATAGGTTTTGTTGTGTTTTATAAGTTTAGAGGAGATTGGAAAAGAAAGAAAAATTTAAGGAGGTCTTTAGGGACTTATTATAGTTGTTTATACTAATATATCACCACAAATAATCATATAACTACCTATGATACATAGGTCACTACATGTAGTCTTAGACAAATAGTGAAAATGAGAAGTGACTACCTAGTGAGAAGATGAGAAGTTTGTTTTTGGATATTTTTAAGGGATAAATCATGGATTATAAGATAAATAGGATCTAAAAATTTCATAAAACCTATTACATTTATTTCCTTAAGTAAATACCAGTCACCTCAATGATAAGTGTGAATATTGAAGCCAAGAGGGCTAGTAAATGACTGCAGACAGTGAGCATAAGTGTCAAGAGGGAGGATATTATTTAGGTAAGTATCTGATGACTATCACACCTTATTTAAAACCTCCATAACATATTAAATATGTGTCAATACTTCCTATTTTAGTTTCAATTTTTTAAGTGATGTTTCATCATGAAGGTAGAATTCAAGAGGGCTACTTGAGGACTCTACACCAATTTTAAGAGTTTGTCATTATTTATATGGACTCTTATCCAAGAAGATCTTAATGGTATATTATCCATTCAATTATATAAATTTTTAACTATATTATAAGTCTTTACACTTGGATTTGTGACCTTTCCATTTCCCTTCTTGTTTCTCCTCTCACATTCTCTTTAAATGCAAGTCATTTTTTATTTTGTAAAAATAAATCCATACCTAGTATGGTGAAGACATGCTAGTTTGAATACTATATTTGCCTTTGAAATAAATATTTTCAATCTATTTTTGAGCTCACAAGTTTATTTTCTAATTATTTGAAGTGGTGCATAGTGAATGTCAAGTAATAAGTATCTATCCTTGCCTTTTCTCTACTCTTCCATGTTTGATGTAAGTAGTTCTCCCTCTAATAGGTCATATGAAGTGTAGCTATTGTATCCATCCATATTAAAGTGTAAGGATTATTATTAGTGTTTTTATTTTAACCTTATTTTCACTCATCTTGTATATCATAATACATATCACCTCCATGTTTAAAATATTGATGTTAGAGCAATCTAGGAGGTTGAGACTAATGATGTGAGTCATTTTTCTTAGTGTAAGTGTATGCTAGTCTAGTGGAGATAATTTTGGTGTATCACCTCATTATATTAGTTTAATTTATTTTTTATTTCCATCCTTTTAATCCAATTAAGCAAGTAGTTTAGGTGATAATCAAGAAAAGAGAAATCTAGGGAGATATCCCTTAAATTTAGAGGTTTACCTCTACTATAGGCAACCCACAGGCCTAGATGTAATCCAATGTTTAACTCAATATAGATTAGGATTGAACAAACATATTTAGGGTGAAAAATTAAGTGAAAATAAGAAGTCTCCCATATGTCCATTAAATGTCACTACTATTTTTTGGCTAGGTAATTCCTTTGCAAGCATTGTATGGACCAAAACTAGTCAATACTATGAATAATTGGGGTGGTTCAATGCATGGTGGCTAAAATCCCTCACTCTAATCTGATCACACAACAATATTATATAATATTTCATGTAGTATCTAGGTTAACATTTATTTACTACCAAAATACACAACAACATACAAATAAATGTACATAAGTTGGCTAACCTAATTATCACTCCAATTTCATTCTTCATTTCAATGGTTAAAGTAAAATTTGAGGTCTATCAATAGAAAACCTTAGTTTTTAGGTCCATAACTCCATTAAAAACCATCCCTCTATAGTCCCAATAATAATAATCAAAGTAATTACCTACATAAAAACCAACATAGCCAGCAAAACTACAAACTTTAGCATAGCCAGAGAAAGGAAAGAGGAGAGTACCTATGTGTAGAGCCTTGCCACATTCACCTAAAAAATGAACCTGGTAAGTGAAGTCATGGATTAAACACACCATGGTTCCATGAATATATGTAGAGTGTGACTTAATTGAGATGGGTACGGAATAAAAATAAGTCTTCAATCAATGATATAATACATCAGCATTAAGGTTTATGATGTAGAAGAGGAAAAGGAGTTTTTATTTTAAAAATTAGTGTGCACTTGCCAAATGTGAAATCAAGTAAGGTATGACCTTTGGGTTGATATAACCACCTAATTTTATTGTTTTTGACAATGTAGGACAAGAAGAATCTCCATAAAACTTGGAATCTAAAATATTCTCAATAGAACTAGCTATGGGATCATCTGTTATGCATGTCATAGACTTATCTTCAGAAGACAACCCTATATAAAGCTTGTTCAAGTGACCATGTACACATATAACTATAAATACTTTTTAAATAGTGTAGGAAAGGATTATTTATTTTATTAAACCTATTGAAGAAAGTACTATGCATCCAGATCAACAATCTTAACCTCAAGGAACAATGAAACAAAAGAAGACACTCAAGCCTCTAGCCAAATCTAAAAGAAATAAGATCATATAAAAATAAAAATTAAGTGAAGTAAAATCATCCAAACAAACTAAATTATATGAGAGCATCAAGGAAGAAGAGTAACCCATAGATACATCTATACTTAGAGAAGAGGAGTAATAATAACATGAGTAGGGTGCACTTGAGCCTAAGGAAAGAAACCAAGAACAAAGAAGTAAATAATCATAATAATAAGCATCCATTCTATCATCAACAAAACAAAAAAATATGTATATTCCATAGTCAAAGTAACAAGATGAAACCATGGACAAAAAAAATAAAGTCTAGGAAGTAGAGGCTATATGGAAGTAAGCCAAGGATGTTGAAGCCAAAAATAAGTAAGCCAAGGAAGCTGAAGCTATGCAGAAGTAGGTTGAAAAAGCATGAGAAAAGGAAAAAATAATAGGCTTAAGAAACATATAATAAATAATAGGATAAATAAATTAAATTAAAATGTAAATTTTAAGTCAAATCTCAATCTATATCTAAGGCTAAGGTTGAAGTACAATCTAAAGGCAAGGCTTATATAGAGGCCAAATCCAAAGCATTAAATGAATATCAAACAAAGGCTAAAGAGGAAGCTAAAGTGAAACTTGAAGCTAAGAATAAGGCTAAGATAGAGGTAGTAACCAAGGATAAGGAGCTCAAGGATGCACAAGTACAAGACAAGGTAGCATCCACCAGTCACACTAAGGGAACTAAAGAAGCAATTCAACTTCCTAGTTAGTGGCTATGGTATATCCCTACTACATCCACCTAGCGAAATAAATTATTACATCCACTTAATCAGTTTACAATGACTCTTTTGACATATTATACTACATCCATGAAACTTTCCAACACTATGATGGAAATATCATTACATTTAATGCAATTTTTGCTCTTCAAATAGATTGAAGGAGCATCCATTTTCTAAGAATCCATTATTTAGAGGGATTTAGATTTGGAACAAGAAGTTATAAGGCTATGGGATGAAAATAGTGAATTAGAGGAGAGGTTGATGAATTTGAGGCATATAATCAATAACACCTATCCCACCTTATTTACATAAGTAGTAGGTGATCAGGTTATGTTAGAAGATTTACAATTCATGATGTTAATAGAGATTACAAAGAGATGGGGAGTCACCTAGAAATTTTTGGCACTACGCATATAAAGATAAGTCATTAGGTGAGAAATAGAGACCATGTGCCAATTTTTTAAGGAATATTATTTGGTCTTAGACATTAATAAAACACAAGCCAAGATGTTATCCCATGATACTCTTAATTGGAGATGGAATTTGAATCATTCCCTTACTACTATGCAACCTAAATTTGCTACTATTGATAAATCTAAAGCCATGATAGAGGATCCAATGATAGATACATAAAATATGAGTAGTGCACTTAAACAAATATTATATTATCAAGATGATGATTTATTGAATATGTAAGTATGGCATTATAAAATAATGCACAACACTTTTGTAGTCATTCAAGCCTAGAAGACAATAGATAGATTAGATGAGGTCATCTTGGACATGTACCATAAATAATTTAATGTTAAGACATTTATTAAAGTAATAAAAGATGAAGACCTTCATAACATGGTGAAGATCTAGGTACCACTTTGCATTCTACTTGTAATGGTACGTGAAGTACTTACTGACTAAAAAATTCTCAAACATGATCTAGCTCAAGTCAATCTAGCAATTTCACATATATCATATGAGCCCCAGTTCATTCCTCTAAAACTAACTTATACAAATAAATAGGAAAGGGGCACAAAGGTATAGGGATAATATTTGGATACATCCTTAGAATTGAATACATCAGGATATAATGGGTTAATAGCTACTTAGTAATAATAAAATATGTAGACCTCTAGTGAACCATCCACCCAAACATAGTAGTAATGGTTATGATCTACAATTTTGAAACTTATATAAGATTCACATTTTTGTTAGATAGTATAAATATTAGGAATAGGTCCATATTGGTTGAAAACCTATAAAGGTTAGCCACCTAGTTATGCTTGTCTATTAAAAACTTGAAAGGACAATAGGCTAGTATGCTACTTAGTTGAAAATTTGAAAGGATAGCTATGTATTTTGTAAAGGGTGAAAACCTAAAAATGGCACTTGGAGTGATTATTTTAACTTTTGTTTAGGACTTATATTTCCAGTTCAATTCATCTTAGCTTACAGCTACATCTCAAGATGAGACAAATAAATAAGTCTGGGAAAGTGTTGGACATAGAATGGAGCTTACTAAAACCATGAAGTATATAATATAAACACATGTGTGAAGTGTTTAATTTTTTAATTTTTATAGTTTTATACTTTTTTGTCCTTAAAATTCTAATTGGATAATTGGAGAATGTGAAGAGTCTCTCATTTTGTTTCTCAAAAGGTTGGAATGTGAAGAGACATTAGGATTGTAAAAGAATATAAATAGTACTTTGATGTAACAAAATCTAGTTTGATGTGTTGATAGAGTTTAATATAAATTATCTTATTATGGTTTTATCATAATTTATTTTATGTATGATATATGCGTAGTAATTTATTTTGATTTATTCTTTAATTTGATGCAATATGAATTACGGTCATGTTCCTTTATATAGATGCTTCACCTTACTTTTGATCTAATTAAAGATGTTGTATGTGGTATGTATGAGTTTATTCTCTCTGTCACCTATTTTTATATCTACTACATAATTTATCCATGTAATTAACATGTTTTGGTGAAACTCTAGGAACCTCTGGTAATAGACAAGCATAGTTGTAACTTGGTACGTCATTTTGGGAAAACAAAAACATGTGACCAACTGAGTGCACAATAATATTAGCTAAGAATGCAAGATAATTTTATGGAAAGATGTATAATATTCCATCATGCTACATTTACACCTTTATCAGGCATTGCTTATTCCTAGTAGGCCATGGGATTTAGTGATCATAGACCTTGTACTTAAACTGGAAAAGATAAAAAAAGGTAATCACTCCATCTTTATAATAGTTTATATATTTAATAAGATGTCATAATTTATTCCTTGTACCAAAAAAAGTGATGCAACAAATATTTATAACCTATTCTTCAAAGTAGTGAGTTGCATGGGCTTCTTATATGCAATGTGTCTTATAGGGATACAAGTTTGTTGTTAATTTTTGGAGGGATATTTGGAAGAATCTGGGGACCAATTTAAGATTAAACTCAGGATACCATATTCAAATTTATGGTTAAAATTAAGTGGTCAATAGGATTCTTTGAAACATACTCAGATGATTGGTAAGTGGCCATCCTAAATAGTGGGATCAAGTACTAGCTCAAGCATAATTTGTATATAATTATTCTCTAAATATAATTATAGTTTATGTCTAATTTAAAATTTTATATGTAATCCATTTAATAGGAATTTATGAGCTGAAAATCTTGGGCAAGTAGGAGAAAAGAAGTGCAGAAGGTGAAGATTTTGAAGAGCAATGTAAGAGTTGCATGAATAGGTAAAAAACAACTGGAATTGAGTTTAGGTAAGTATAAAACAAGTTATTATATGAGAAGGAAATAATTTAATTTTTAATTAGGTGATATATTAATTTTCATGTTAAAAAATAAATATTGCATAGGGTGATACAAGAAGTTGAAGATGAAGAAAATTGGACTTGTAAGGTCTTAACAATGTTTTTTTGCTAATGTTTATGAATTACAACTTCCATTTGACATTGGAATATTACCCATATTCATTGTATCATACTTGTATAATTTAAAAGTATAGGATAAATAAATTAAGTAACTTGAAGAAAAATATGATCATACCATCAATTGGGAGTAACAACTACTAAAGACACAATAAGATTAGATTGAAACCATTCTAGACAAGAAGGTGGTGAAGAAGATTAGAGACAAGATTAATTTTAGTACTTGATCAAGTGGAAAAAATTTACACTTGAGGATGAAACTTGGATGACACATTCATAGATAAAAAATCATGGAAACAATGTTGAAGAATTTATGAGTGGGAGCTCATGAAGAATTATTTTGTCTCGTAGTAGTTTGATACAGGTTCATGCTTGTAAATAGTCAAATTATGTTTGGTTTTAGTCTTATGAGGTATAGTAGGTCATGATTTATTAGTATAAATAATTTTAAAATATTAAATGGTTATTTTTGGGTCTTTTATATATGTTTTTGGTTTTCCCATCAAAAATAGGAAATTTAAAATTTTGAACTTGTTTAAAAGGTTTTGATGAGTTTGGCATCTTTTAGGGTATGGAAAAGGTCTAGATCATTTTTAAGGGATGTTAAGGATTTTAAAATGTGTTATAAGTTTCTTTTATTCCTTTAATTAGTATAAATTTATCATAAATTGCAAACAAATTACATGTAATGTAGAAGGTTTGTTAAATCAAGCATGTTCTACAATAAGTTATAGGTGGTTGAGAGATTTTTGTGAATAGAACTGAAGTAGACCAAGTTTAGACATTAGTTAACTAAGAATAGACCTTTAGAAATAAAAATGGAGGAATATAACTCTTTAAAACAAGATGATAATCTCAATTATTAGGTTGATTAATGTATGTTGGTGTAATTAAAGAAGACTATCTATAGGTTTGTGTATCTTTTCAAGAGAGTTATGAATAAAACAAACTCTTTTTTAGGATTTGTATGGATAGTTAGGTTTTTTAAGGTGTGAATTAAATTTATTCACTATTTTATAAACCTTTTTCTCAATTTTATGCTTTTTCTCAAGTTATAGAGGTCTGAAACAAAGGTTTTATGTCACAGTTCAAGAAAAAAAGGGAATTATGTATGTCTTCATGATAGTTCAAGCCTATATTTCACTTTATATAATTGATAAATAACATTAATGGTATATTTAAAGTTATATGAGTCTTTTAATGTTCCTAAAATAGGATATTTCATCAAATTTAAGATCTCAAGTTGTACACAGTCATAAAACCTGGGTCAGGGTTTTGGCTCACAAAAATTGGGATATCTCTCAAACGAACCCTCATATATATCTATAAATTAGTATATAGGTTAATGAAAATGTTTTATAAATAATTTAATTGAATTTATATCTTCAAGGTAATTATAAGAAATAATATTAAGGTATGTGTGTTTTTAGACCTTAAATAGGCCTAAATCATGGCCAAAAAGGTAGCTTTTTTCATTTTTCTTGAGATGTTGGTTAGTAAAAGAGTATATACCCTATTAATTATCATGAAAATCATGTGAATGAATGTGTGAATTTTATTTAATGACATAAAAATTTTGTTTTGTCATTTTTATTATGAGAAAAGAAGAATCAAACCTATAAACAAGATTGTAAGCCTATAGTATAGTTAACATATTAAAGGATAAAGATATTTAGGGTCTCATTACACCATAATGGAATGTTTAAACTATGTATTATTTCCTATTCAACTCATTTTATGATTTATAAAGTTATGAGTTTGACTTCTTGATTTTGTTCAAAGAAGCCTTCTAAATCTAGGTCTCCATCACTCTCACTAGATTATGTTATCTCATTTATAACTTTATTACAGGGCTTCATAAGGGCTTGTTATTTTTTAACTAGACATGTAATTCTAAATCACAAGATTCAAGCCTTGAGTTACTTCTTGTTGTGAATATGAATCCATCATAGCTATCAAATCTTCTAATTAGCCATAGCATTTTTATTTTATTTTTATAATGAATTGTGCACTAATGGATTTTCATATTAAAACACAAAATTTTGAATAAAGTCTTATTGCACTTATCACTAATGTTTTGTCTACATATTATTCTCTTGATGTATGAACTATGTAGTTGGGAGTGGTGTTATCATGTGACTAAAAATGTGTACCTAATAAATTTTCTCAAGTCATGTAAACCATATATCTACACATTTATGAATTTGTAGCTTGGGATATTAGAATTATTGAAATAATGGCCACTGTGATCTCATAATAAGTGGTAACTAAAATTTTGGGCAAAAAAATTCACAGACTTCATTCCATGTTAACTCATGTTCTCTATGCACTACCCACCAAGTCATAGAAGTTCCTTTCAATGCATAGTTGAGTGAACTAACTCTTTAATCCACATATAACACATGTTGATTAAACCTTAAGATAAATGGATTACTATAGTTCATCTTAAATTCTTGAGGTAATTTACATTCAATGGTGAAAACCAAGTGCAAAGGTTATATCTCATGATATTTCCTAGCCTAGTTCAACATATAGGTTTCTGATTCACCACTTATTAAAGATGTTGTTTCCCAAGGTAAGACACCCTTTGACATAGTTTCTTTATAATCATTATTGTTACACCTATATTATATAATAAATCTACCTCTGACTTAATAGGAGATTGAACCAATGGAGATTTAAAAACTTCAAGTTGAAATTAAGGATATGGAGATTTTTTTAGTACCAAATTATATATTGGATTGTTTATTGCTTGTGTTTGTATGTTTTACACTAGCTATGATTTCAAAAATTGACATTCCATACCTTGCAAAGCAATTCTATTTTTATTTGTGATAATTTTGAACCAACTATTATCACCATAGGCATACGGTGACTCTAGTTCCTTTAGAATCATATAAGGATTCTACTCAGATTTATTCAAATGTATGATAACTATCATATCTCCTTAATGAGCCTCCAATTGATTGCACACTATATTAATAGTCATTTAAACATTGTAATCCCATTTATTACCAATCAAGGTAAGGTAATGGGTCTTGTTTATATTCATGTAAATAAATTCAAAACCACCTCATAGACTTAGCTTATCAACTCTAATATCCATATCTTTGAGGTAACTAATTGGTTCTACCCTCCCATAGTTTACAAGATTGATAGTAACAAGACTACAACTCAATCATGGCCTACCATTAGCCTCTGATGTATATGTAAGAATCATATTAATATTAATTTAAAATTTAAATACTAAATTATGGATTTCATATCCTATGATATCAATATCCATTCATGAATTAACATCCCATGGTTTCTTAGTCTTAACTTACTAGATGACCTTATCAATATGCTTTTGTACTCAATGTGCACATTATAAAAGATAATGTAAGATATTTTAATTATTATAGGATATATCTTCATTATTAAAAATGTTAAAAATTACAAAAAATATGTTAGTGTAATAACAACACCTTCCTACCTCATAATCAACATAATTTTCCCATAAATCTATGTGTCAATGGTTGTGACATCTCCTTCTGATACACTCTGATGTTGTCTATCCTAAAGGACCTATGAAAATTGATAAATAAATCCCTTACCTATCATAGGTTTAAGATATATATCCCATTACACATTAATAATTCCATAATCCTATACCATTTCCAATATAAGCAAACATTTCTTAGCTCAATGTTGTCTAGTAACTTATTACATAAATGCATTTTCTTTAGGATATGCATTAATTGTGTTCACATTACACACTTTATTTTATTTTATTTTATTATCCAATACTAAGAAATATTTAGTTGGATACTGTCCTTCCACTCTATAATACATGCAATATACTTGTATCTAAGAATTAGGGCAATAATTTTGCATAAAATGATTATACTTAGCACATAAATAACATTTGATGGGTTGGAGAGCTTTTCAATTATCATTGTTATGACCACCTTGATATCCTCCTTGATATCCTCCTATATTCCATTGAAATCCCTAATCATCTGATTGGTGTCCAATGAATCCCCCTTATTATTGTATTTATACATTGTATCTACCATACTAATGTTGAGGTGATGTTGGATCCCAATTTTATTGTTATTATTATGGGATCACATTATTTCATGAGGATTGATATTGGTATTATAGTGATGATATTTTCCATAGAACCAAACCCTAGGGTTGATATTGATATTGATATTGATATGATGAAGGCATCCATTCAGAACTACCTTGTGTTGTATTGGTCATCTCTACTTATGGTTCTTGAGTTCCTTGTTTTATAATGGGTAACTAGTACACTATCAATAAAAAGACATTCTTAGTGATATATTACTTTAATTTATGTAGGGATTGACAACTATTTTCATCATGGTTGGTTAATTTTAAAAAACTATAGTACAAACTCTAAGATTTTTTAATTTATTATTGTAGTAGATGACATTTTGTGGTTGCATTGCCTACTACTCTAAAAAAAACTCATATAATTCTAGATTGAGTTTAGGATAATCATTCATATGATTTTGTTCTCAACCACACTCTAATAACCATAAACCTAGTTTAGGTTTATCACTTTCATGCATCTCATCTATACCATTTATGAAAGCATCTATCTTCACCTCCACTTTAGAGCCAGTGACTAGAGCATCTCCATAATCTTCAATTTATTACACTCATAATGTAATTGATCAAGAATCAACTTTCATCAAGAATTTATAATGTGAAAAAAAAAATTATTCTTGATCATAGTCATTATCCAAACTAGGTAGCTTTATCCTTATCATTCATGATAAAATCAATTTTATTCATCAGATTTGAGAATCTATGATCATATTCACATATATATTCTCCAACCCACTATCATATCTCCTTCATCTATTGAATAGTCTACTTTATGTAATTTTTAATTTTAAATTATACAATTAGTTTTGGAGAAACTTTTTATTATGGGAGTGCTTTGAAGAGAGAGAAGGGGAACTGTATATTTCTATATATGTTGGTTATTGCCACCAATGACAAAGGGGGAAATTATTGGAGAGTTATCATGATGATGTCATGGTGGTGTCATGCAGATTCCCTAATAATTAGCTGAAGTGATTTTATATCCTAAGTGGCAATGATAAAGTGTGCAATATGAAGTGCCATTGACAAAGTGTGCAATGTGCTTATTTTTGTATGCTTGAAGGTGGTTTGGTTGTTCTCCAGAGTTTGACTAGTTAAAGATGTTCAAGGGTGAGTATGGTGATTGGAATATGTTGAATTGGTCCCTAAGATGTTATATATGATTTGAGAGATTGTGTATATAATTAGAATTCATCTAGTTGACCATAGTTCTCTTTTAGACACTTTGGGTCCAATGGCAAATAATTTTAGTTGGTAGTTTGTTGATGCCACCATTACTAAGTGGGAAGGAGTCAATAGGAGTGGGTAATATGGTTGTGATCACATTAACTCTTAGTTTTTATACACCAAATCTCAAATCATGCATCATAGTATTGTTAAATATATGCGGGTGTAAATTTGTCTTCTTAGACAGATTTCAATGTTTTCCCTTAGCCAGCATTGCAAAAGTGGTCAGAAAAAGTTGAGTAAGCATGTTGATGAGATCAACACTCACACATGTAGATGTTTTATAATAATTTGCTCGTATAGGTTTGTTTATTTTTTAGCATAGATTATTTATGCTAAATTTGAGATCATGCACAAAATCAAGACAAAAGTTATGGATGCTCAAAGTTGGCCTCTAAAGAAGTTTTAGACATGGTTGGCTCTATGATAGAAGTTTTTGAGAAGGAACTTTAATGACATCATATATTGCATGTGTGAGGGTTCCAAGATTATTGTGTCACATGGTTGGAATCTCCTTGGTAAGGAGATCATCTATTATAAATTTTAAATCCTATGATTAAGTGTGGAAGAAGTTATAGAGGTGAAAAAATGGATACTAAGGCATATTGATAGGGTCCCCATAGTCATTTTTGAATGTGTTAAATATTGAGCAACATCAATAGAGTATGGTTGATATAAGAAACCATGACATAGTGAGATGAGGATAAGTTCATGATGTTTAATGAGTAAGAAAATATACAAGACAAAGATCTGATGGCGATTGGGAAATCATAAAATTCATCAAATGCTGAACATTGATCATTAAAGTATTGATTGATCTATAGAGATCAATGGAGCACATTAAGTCAACATTTCAAGGATGCATGAGATGTGGTCAAATTGATATAGGTTTAAAAATTAAGCATTAACACCAACGTGTTAAATATCAATCAATATTTATGGAGTGTATTTGATTGGGAGCTCAAATTTCACAAGATTTGAGAATGTTATTTTAAGTTTAACTATGACCGTTGATATTCAAATATATGAATATTGCCATAGGGAAAAACTAGAGTAAAGTTTTTGGACCATAAATTTAGATATAATATGAATTTTCTCATGAAATAAAAATCAAAGTGGTAGAGGACTCCAATGTACATATAGCTATATTTATTTGAGGATATGAAAGTGAGTACAATCAAAGATATTGAGCCTAGAAGTTGACTATGTGTTCATTCTTATTCTACAAATAACCCAAGAAGGATTTATGAGCTCGTATTGATGTTGTTTCAATGTATTATGTTGAATTATCTATTGAGGAGTGATATATAATACATAAGGTTACTCTATGTGGATTTTGGAGTTGTGATCAATCTATTTTGAGTATGAACAATGCTTAAGATGTTGATTGTTTATTCGGTAATCGTGTTCTTGAGTGTAAGGTCTATGTTTGAGTTGATTGAGTATACACAAAGGTGATATAAGTTGATTATGATATTTTGAGGATGTCAAATTAGACATAATTAAGTAGACCCATATATTTTAAAGTGGTCATGTGTACTTGATTTGCTTAATGGAGTGCTAAAAGAGGGTATGGGTTCACATGAGGCCTATAATAACTACAAGTTACTTATTTAAAATGTGTAGTTACTTAAATGTGACCTATGTAAGATTCCTTAAGGCTGAGGGTATGTTTTTTGGATGACAAGGAAATATTTTGATCTTGTTTATCTAAATTACACTATAAACAGTGAAAAAAATATGATGGCTTCTAGATTTTCAGATGTGAGACTCAAAAGAGTTTTGAAGAGAGGCTTGTGTGTGTGATTTTTGGAGTGAAGGATGGGTAAAGTGCCCTAAGGATGATTTTAAGAGTATAACATATTTAATACTATTTTCATGATCTATAGGTCATAATTCTATCGACCGAATAGTGCTATTGTAAATTGAGTGTGAGTGAAGGTGCAAAAGTGAGTTAATCAAGAGGACCATCATCAAGTGTTGAAGACATCAAATCTAAGGTGGAAGTTTTATTTCCAAGGAGTTTATAAAGGACTTTATCTTCCTTAAGGTCAATTAATCCTTTTGAAATAGCATTTTACTAAAAAGCTTTTATCAGAAGGACTTGATCAAGGTTGTAGGTCAGAAGGATATGATCGAAGGTTCCTTCTCAAAAGGACTTGATCAATATCTTGTTTATGATCATCTTATAGGATATTAGTCCATTTATTTGTAGGATTGAGAGTGGGTTTTATACCCAAGAGGATTTCCCATGTAGTTATTGTGTGTGTATTTGATCTTACATTATGTTTATTTTTCATTAATATGAATTATTTGAATGCTTCACAAATGCTTGTGTTGAATGCTTAAGAATTTACAATGGTTTGGAAATTCAATTAGATTGTTTACCATCACTGATTCACCCCCCTCTTAATGGATTATACCTCTAACAATTGGTATTAGAGTGAGGTCCTTTTATAAAATTTTGAAAGCTTGAAGGTGATCCAAGTACAATGGCTAGTCATAATGTGCAAGGTAGTTTCTCTACTAAGCAAGCTTCAATATTTAATGGATCCAATTATGCTTTTTAGAGTGCTAGGATGAATACATACATTATGTCCCTAGGGTTTGATGTATGGAAAACTATTTTGGATGGTTATACTTATCCTACTATTCCTCCATCTAGTGTTGTAGATAAGAAGCTATTTGAGAATAATTATAAGGCAATAAATGCCAACACTTGTGGTCTTATAGAAACTAAGTTCACCGAATTAATTCATTGTATATATACCAAGGAATTATGGGATAAATTGAAGACTATTTTTAAAGGAGATTTAAAGGATAAGATGGAAAAGTTGTAGACTCATAGAAGGTAATTTAAAAGTCTCAATATGAATGAAGAAGATAATATGACATCCTTTCTTTAGAGAGTTAATGACATTGTGAACATCATCATAGGTCTTGGAGAGAATATTGAAGATAATACTATTGTTCAAAAGGTGTTAAGTTCTCTATCCCCAAATTTTGATCTAAAAGTATCTTCTATTTATGAGAGTCATGATCTTACTCTTTTAAATATGGATCAATTGCATGGCACCCTTAATGCCTATGAGATGAGAAAGAATGATGACATACCTCCAAATAAGGAAGAAACTTTCAATACTAAAATAAAGAGAAATAAGTTTCAAATTAATAATCTCAAGGAGGATTATATTCTTGATATTTATGAGGATGAACTAATTGATTTGATTTTAAGGAAATTGAGAATATGTTCTAGTAAGTAGAAAGGTAAGTTACCCCTTAAATTCTTCAATTGAGGTGAAATAGGAATTTTTTTTAATAAGTACCCTCATAAGTATAAGAATGATGATGATGGAAAGAGATATTTTAGGTCTGATAAAAGAAAAAAGGGATTTAAAATATTTGATAATAAGAAGAATTACTTCAAGGAAAATAAGAGTCTCTAAACCAAAGAAAATTTTAGCTAATCAGATGAGAATGAAGATAGTGACTCAGAATATGATCATGAATATGATAGTTCAATTGAATATGTAGATTTTTTTCATGGCTAAGGAAAGAATTTTCTCACATCAACAAGGGTCTAATTGGAGTGATTTAGATTATGATGAAGATGTGGTGAACTATGAGATGCATTGACAAATGCTCGTGAAGAGCTAAAGATTGAGAATAAGATCAATGAGAAGATGAAATCTAAACTTAAATAACTTGAGGATAAATTAGTGTGTTTAAGGAAAGAATGGATGAATATTCCAAGGATCATGAAGATATGGTCAAACAACTTAGTTGTTAATTGGAAATTTTGTCTACAAGCCTAAAAGTTAAAGAAGATGAATATAAATGGTGTGTAATTAAAAATTAGTCATAAATCTGAGTTAGAGAATGTATCTAGTAAGGTTATGTCATTTGTAAGATTTGAAAAGAGCTCAAGTGATCTATAAAACATTCTAAATGATCAAAAGCATGAAAGTGACAAGACTAGTATTGGTTACAAAGAAGAACTAGAGACTCAACTCAAGACAAGTTGACGACTAATGTGAACAATGATAATAAGCCTTTAAATACAAATAATAAAATAAAGAATGAAGGTGCTATCAAGATAAATAAAAAATATATCAGACAACTAAATGCCATGAAATATGAAAATTTTAATGGTTACTACTATGTCTGTAATCAAATTGGGCATAGATCTAGAGAATGTAAAATACCTACTAGAAATGAATTCACTTAGAACTATGATGGGGTTCTTCAGTCAAAAGGTGTAATCAAGGTCGAGTTCCTCAACTATCATAATTTTAGACACTTTTCAAAACATTTCCCATTTAAGGCAAGACAAATTGAGTTTCTTTCAAAAGATATTGAATGCTATAAATTGTTATGAACTAGGACACATTACAAAATATTATCCAAATATGGTACGGTAGAATGATCTTTTTCCAAAAAATATGGTATGATTCAATTGTCAATAGAGAGGTCATATTTATATTTCTAAAAGAAAAGTCCTATAGGAAAGAATTATTTTTATCAGGCTCTTAGAGTGAAATAAATAAGATAGGTTAATACATGGAAACCAAAGGTGGTAAGTATGAGTCATGATGAGATTGTAGGTTTAAGTAATTTATTTGTTATGGTGGAGAATGATTATAAAGTTGAAGAGTCTCAATAGGCCTCACTATTTACTCATGTTGAGAATGAAAATACTAAGATCAAGTAGAAGACCAAGGTACTAGTTGAGGCTAGTTTTGAGGTATGTATGGATCCAAGTGAATATCTTGCTATTGTTAAACAAGTTCCTAGTATTGAGGATTCAAGCTAGAAGTAAGATTATTCAAATGAAAATATATGCCATGAATATATTTTGTCTCCATATTTTTATAATCCAATCATAGATGAAGAGGATAATTTTTTACTAGATGAAAAAGAAATTATAAAGCCAAAGAAGAAGAATAAGAAGAACTAAAAATATTAGATGAGCAAGGAGGAGATGGAAGATGAGGATTTGTTTTTATTTTAGAGAATTGAGGTATAAGAGGTGTCTATATATATGATTATTAAGATAATCCTTTAATTTTAGAAGCATGTTTGTGTGCTCAAGATGATAATGTCAATCAGAGAAGGTCTTTTGCTAAGGGGGAGTAACAAGTTCATGAACCTGTTTTAGAGGATCATGATGGAGCTATAGTATAAAGTCCAATTGGGTGGTTCTAGGTGACTCAGTGAGATTGATTAAAATATATAAAAGTGTTTGGTATTCATAAATTAATATGAATTTATTTTTGGTGTGCTTTAGGTGTTTTTGAGGTCTAAAGGTATGTATGTGCCAATTGACGTTTTTTGAGTGCTCTTAGTTTTCTCAGTTTTTGGGTTAAGGGCAAGCAAGCCTAAAATGGGTTATAGGATGAATGGGTCATTAAATTTATGTAACATAAAATCATGTTCTATAAGTGTGTGATAGGTGTCTCTAGATATGCAAGTAGTTTTAGAAGTGTGCATTGAGCAAAAGGAAGTTTGTTGACCTTGCTTGTTTTGAGATTCTAAGTTTTTAGGCTATATTATAAAATTGGTTGGCCTTATGAGTTAAGGTATGAGTATTATAAATATTTTTAATGGGCCAAATGGGTGGTAAAATAAAGATTCATAGAGATTTTAAGGTTTATGGTTCTCAAATTATTCAAGTTTTTGTCATTATGGAGGCTTAATTGGATAGTTGGCTTGTGAAAGAAGTATGTTTTAGAAGATGATATTGGTGATGAAAATTAGTGTGATTAATGGGGAATATTAAAGTGATCTAGATATTAATTTTTAGGTCTTGAATTTATGTCTAATAAATATGTGGGTTCTGTAACTTTCAAGAAGGGCTATAAAGAGGCTAGACATGCCTAGTTTGAAGAAGAATGATTTTTGCTAAGTTTTTGTAGAAAGAGAAAGGTATGTGTGTTTCAAGATGAGATATCATGTTGTTTTAAGTTCATGTTTCATATTTAGTGAGTGTCATGAATTTATATTTTAGGTCCTTATGATAGATTGAAAAAAGATGCTAGTTAGCATGTGTGATGGTTCCTCATGGTATTTGGGGATCTAAAGATGCTAAAAAGGTGAAATGGCTTAGATTTATTAATGGGATTCCATCTTAGATATATTTTGGTTAGTTACATCAGATTTCATTTCTTTTATGTATTCTTTTTTCATTGTTTTTAGTCATTGGTTGAAGAGAGTGTTGGTATGGAGCAAGAGGAAGTTTTTAAAGTAATAAGAGGTTGGTTCAAGGTAAGGGGGAGTGTGTAATAAGTTTTTAAGATGATTTATTCCTATTTTATAGTATTTTAAATTCCTTAGGATCAGTTTGTGCCCACTTTGTCATTGTGTTAAAGGGGAAGAAATTTCCTATTGATGAGAAAGTTCCTATTATGGGAGTGATTTGAAGAGAGATAAGGGGAGTTGTATATTGTTATTTATGTTGGTTTTTGACATCAATGAAAAAGGGGGATATTTTTGGAGAGTTATCATGATGATGTAATGGTGGTGTCATGGATATTATATAGTGAGTGGTTAAATTTATTTGATATCCTAAGTGATAATGGTAAAGTGTACACTATGAAGTGTCAATGACAAAGTGTGTAATGTGCTTGTTCTTATATGCTTGAAGGTGGCTTCGTTGTTATCTAGAGTTTGACTAGTTAAAGATGTTAAGGGTTGAGTATGGTGATTAGATTATGTTCCATAGGTCCCTGAGATGTTATATACACTTTGAGATCTTGTGTACATAAGTTCCATTCATCTGGTTAACTATAGTTCTCTTTTAGACACTTTGGGTCCAATGGCATAAAATCTGAGTTGGAAGTTTGATGATGCCACCATTTCCATGTGGGAAGGAGTCAAGAGGATTAGGTCATATGTTTATGATCATATTAGTCCCTAGTTTTTGTGTGTTAAGTTTAGAGTCATGCATCAAAGTGTGGTCAAATATATGAGGGTGAAAAGTTAGCTTCTTAGACATATTTCATTATTTTCCCATACTTAGCCAAATTTGAAAAAGTGGTTAGAAAGAGTTGAGTAAGCATTTTGATGAGGTCAATGATGACATATATGTGCATTTTAGAAGAATATGATTATATGGGTTTATTTAATTTTGTCCATATATCATTTATGCTAAATTTGAGATCATGTATTGAGGCACGACAAAAGTTATATATGCTCAAAGTTGGCCTCTTAGGTCATTTTGGACATGGGTGGCTCTGTGACAAAAGTTTTTGAGAAGGCACTTTAATGATGTCATATCTCATATGTGTGAGGGTTTTCAGAGTAGTGCATCACATGGTTGGATTTTATTTGGTAAGGAGATCATCTAGTCCAAATTTGAGATCCTATAAGTAAGAATAGAAGAAATTATAGAGGTGTAAAAATGGCTACGCAGGCATATTGACAAGGTTCCTATAGTCATTTTTGAATGTGTTAAATCTTGAGTAAGATCAATGGAGTGCATTTTCTCTAAGAAGTTAGGAGGAAATGAGATGAGGATAGGTTCATGATGTTTAATGATTTATAAAAATTATATGATAAGGATCCAATGGTGAGCAGGCATTCATACACTTGATCGAATGGTAAGCATTGATCATTAAAGTCCTAATTAATCCATAGATATCGACAGAGTGTATTAATTCAACAATTCAAGAATGCATGAGATGTGGTCAAATTGATAGAGTTTTAATGATTAATAATTTTTACCTATGTGTTAAATATTGATTAATATCAATGGATCATATTTTATAGGAGATGAGAGTTCACAAGATTTGATCATTTTGTTCGAAGGTTAACTATAACCACTATTATATAAATATTTGAATATTAACATAGGGAAAAACTAGTGTCTAGTTTTTGTACCATACCTTTCAATATAAGATGAATTTTCTCATAATAAAAAAATAAAAGTGGTAAAGGACTCTAAGGTGCATCTGGCTATATTGATTTGAGAATTTGAAAGTGAGTAAAATCAAAGATATTGAGCCTAAATTTTGACTATGGGTTTGTGATTATTCTGTAAGTGATCTGAGAATGATTTTTGAGCTTGTATTGATGTTTTTTTTATCTCTCATGTTGTATTATCTATTTATGAGTGTTGTATACTCCATAAGGTTTATTTGTGTGGATTTTAGATGTGTGATCTATCTATATTGAGTATGAGTGATGCTTATGAAGTTGATTGTTTGTTTGGTAATGGTGTTCTTGAGTGTAAGTTTTGTGTTTGAGTTGATTGAGAAAATGAAAAGGAGAGATAAGTTGACTATGATCTTCTAAATATGTCAAATTGGCCATAAAAAATTAGACCCATGTATTTTAAATTAGTCTTTTGTTCTTATTTTTTTCAATGGAGTACTAAAAGAGGGTATGGGTTTACATGAGACCTATAAGGAATACATGTGTCTTAATTAAAAGGTGTAGTTACTTAAGTGTGACCTATGTAATATTACTTAAGGGTGAAGGTATATTTTGTGGTTGAAAAATAAATATTGTGATCTTGTTTATCAAGATTGCTTTATAAATAGTGAAAAAAAGATGATGGGTTCTAGGTTTTTGGATGTGAGACTTAAGAGAGTTTTGGATAGAGGCTTGTGTGTGTGCTTTATGAAGTGAATGAGGAGTCTATTTACCTAAAGATGAATTTAATAATAAAATATATTTAAGACTATTTTTATGATGTATAGGTCATAATTTTGTTGATAAAATAGTGCTCTTGTAGATTGAGTGTGAGTGAAGTTGTAAAAGTGAGTTCATCAAGAAGTCAATCATTAGGTGTTAAAGAAATAAAATATAAGGTGTATGTGTTATTTCCAATGAGGGTATAAAGGAATTGATCTTCCTTAGGGAAAATTTCTCCTTATGAAATAGGGTTTTACTAAAAACCTTTGATCAAAAGGACTTGATTAAGGTTTTAGGTCAGAAGGACTTGACTGAAGGTTCCTGATCAAAAAGACTTGATCAGTTTCTTATTTGTGATCATCTTATAGGATAGTAGTCCATTTTATTTAGGCTTGAGAGAGGGTTTTTTTCCAAAGAGGGATTTTAATGTAGTTCTTTTGTTACGTATGTGAACTTGCATGATGTTTATTGTTCACTGCTATGAATGATTTGAATGCCTCATAAATGCTTGTGTTGAATGCTTTAGAATTTTTAAGGGTTTGGAAATTGGATTGGATTATTTAACATAACTAATTCACCCCCCTCTCATTGTATTGTACCTATAACAAACTTGTTTAATAACTAGGACATTAACATCTCTCTTGAAAATGAATTCCAAAGTGTAACTTGCTAAATCTCATATGAGATCACACTTCTTTACATCATCAAAATTTATTCCCCTAACCTATAATTTCATTACAAATTTTAATAGATACTTAGGGTTGGTATAACTATCATATTATGTCAAAAAAACAAACATGTCTATATTGAACTACATATTTTGTTCACTTATAATGGTTAATACTAGATATTACACACTTATGACTATGACTATAGGTTGTTACACATTAGTCACTCTGACTATAGGGTTATGTACACTAGTTTTAGATCATATCTTAAGATTATCCTTGAAATCAAATCCAACCTCTTCTATCCTCTTTTTATCTATGTACTTATCTATATCTATGCTATTTTTTCCAATCTTATCTATAAATGAATCAACTAGCTTTTACCCATCCATTCCTTTACACTTGGTATATTTAATAATGACAAATTTGGTTGGGGATATGTACTCTTGAAGTGAATTATATATGTTTTTAAATTTTATATATGTTATATTAAACATATCATACCTCTCAACATTTATATAAATTCTTATCACAAATATCATTTCATTACTTCAAATAATTTCCCTCTTAAGTGCGATATGCTCTTATCTTCTAACTGATCTCTTATTACCTATTTTCCTCTTCCTCTTCTACTTAAATCTTCTCCATCTCTTCACTAATTTTAACTCTGTATTCTTCCTCCTTATTCCCTTCTCTTTCCTACCCTACATCTACTCTACTTCATGCACCTTGCAAAGCCTCTCTTTGGGATTCCCTTTCTTTAACATATTCTACCTTATTCCTACTATTACTCATAGTTAAGTCTAGATTATTTAATTTTTTTATTCTATATTGTGGCATTTATCTTTATAATCACAAACTATTATTTTCACTCTAGCTCTTTTTGTCCTCCATATTTTGGGTTCAAGTTCAAGTTTCTCTTCTCAACTCTACATCATTTACTCCTACATTACACACATCCCCATAAAAATAATATATGTTGGTAGGAGTATAAACCATGGCCTTTTCCATAACCAAAATCTTAATTATAATAGGTAGTCATGAAAATAATTTCCCATGGATTCCCCTAACAAACTAATCCTATGCAACTTCAAAAGCTAAATAGCCTTGTTTAATAAATTTGGTGATATATCTATCAATGGTGGTCTTAGTCCAGTAGTCTAATACATGGATATAATTAATGTATATGTTTTCTAGGTTTTTTATATTTTTTTGAGTAGTTTATGAGTTATTTCCTCCATGGCTAAAAATAATAATACTCCAATCTAGATAAGCAAGTAATTAATAGCTCAGGCAATTCACATTAGAATATTTCATAGATTTCCTTATAGATATGTTACTCAATAATTTCCTTCACATTTTTTCCTATTATTATTATTATTTCCTCTTCATATATTTTTTTAATTATCTCATTGAGACATCTCTCTATATCTCTTTGTCTTGGCAACCATATAAACATGTTTCAATAAAGTTCTATGTGTATTGAACCATTGATAGCAGATGTTCTTGTAAAAACCTTCATAACATGCTAATATAGGGATAAATTATGCATGAATTACCAAAATAAACTATTTTATAGAAATTCAAATGAAATATATTCATTAATAGTCAAAATAAATAGATACATAAATAAACATGGGCTTATTATAATATGAATAGTTGGTATAAACTCATATGATTTATAGATTAAAGTAAATAAAGTATTCACTACACACAAAATAATGATAAAAGATACATATGAAAACCATTTCATAATAATATGTATTAATATCTATCACACAATAACCATATACAAATATAATTGAGTGTTATATACAAAGTTTTACCTAACCCTATCTCTTCATATTCTAGCCTTTGGATATGCCCCAAAAGGAGTGACTCTTCACATTTTGACATCTAAAATTATGTTTACATATGTCAAATACATACACAAATATTATAAAAAATAAAAAATGAGTGCAAATTTCATAAGTTTCCAACATATATACTCTATGATTTTTCTATCCCTCTTCTACACTCAACATCTGGGATCTAAAAAGAACTATTTGGTTTTTCTTTCCTTTTATGATTATCCAATGAGACTGATCAAGTCCATTTTATCCTTTTTACATTTTCACTCTTGGAATAACATACTACAAATAAACTTGGGTTGAAAATATATTTTTCACTTCCCTTCATTCTCTTCTTGATCATCAAATTTTATATGCATTTCAATTTTGTGTGACTTCGATATTATAAAACTTATCATAACATAAATTTATAAGATATTAGGCCTTGTAATGTTGGTTTTGTATATACTATGGATTATGAATCCCAAATATAATGATACTTAACATGATATCAATATTTTGGGGAATCCTTGGCTACTTCTGAGTTGACTATTCTACCAAGCTTCATGATCCTTTTCTTCTTTGAAAAATCTTCCACATTCTAGCTCCCATGATGGTTCCATATGGAAGCATTACAAAGAAAAGGGTATTTAGTAAACTCTTCATTTTTGGTCTTTTTTCTTCCATTTATTGAGTCTTTAATATCACACCACATGGCATGCTCTTATAAATTCAAGGATCTATCAACTATTGATATGTAATATCTCTCTCAAACTATAATTTTTTGACTATCAACATGTGAATAACTCATAGAATCTTAGGATATTTAAGGACATTAAAATAGTTACTTACTCCCTTAAGATCTAGGTGCCAAAACTGTGACCTCATGTCATAATCTTAGAATTTAGGTAGAACTTATACATTGGCTTGACATCAATTGTCCTAGGCTTTTGTGATTGTGACATGCATCATAATAATGGAATCAAAAAACTTCCAATGAGTTATCAAATTTAGAATTTTTAATCTTGCACTAATTTAGTGAGATCATTCCATGTATCATGATCTCAAATTTATTCTACCTTATACAATTAATCAATTTTATAATTATGCTTCTTTACACTTTTGAGCAAGCTCCAAACTATTGATACTGTCATGTGGCATATTTATGTACAAATATTCCATTAGAGGCTTACATTATTTTAATTAACCCTCTAATTACTTTGTTACCATGATGATTCTATATGGTTTCATCATGGAGATCAAGGTCTTTAGGTCTTATATATTATCATTGACCTTTATCTCCTCTAATCTATGAGATCTAGCATAATCTCAAGGTTTCAAGCCTAAAATCTTATATACACTAGTAATTTACTTAGATCACCCATGCTTCTTGATGTATGACATGCATCACAAATACAAAAATTTAGGCCATGGGATAAAATTATAAATTTTATAATGACCCCCCCCCACCCACAAATTCCAAACCCCTAATATTTTTACAACTAGTAGAGATTGATGGTTATGGGTCTTTATAATATCTCTATTAATAAAAGACAAGAGAAAAAACACTCAAGAAATAAATAATTATTCAATTGATGAATATAGTATAAAATAATGAATATCAAAAGTTATTTCTTGTTGATTAAACTCCATGGAATAATAAATTAAGTATAAGTCACAGTTCAAAAGACTTAAAATAAACCCAAAAAAAAGTAAATGTGGCTAGTAAAAATACATTACAAACTCAAATAAGACACTTTTAAAACCCCAAACAAGAAATTCACATTGCTAATATGACCATTTAAAATGATTTGATAACTTAATGCTAAAGTTCAAATGTCATAAACTATTGAAAATTCCCCTTTATCAATTTTAACCTTTTAAGGAAAGGTCATGTTTATGTTTAAAAATTAAATGTTTAAAATAATAATTCAAATACATCATGAGTACCATAATATAAAATTTCAACATTTAAGACAAACATTTTTTTTTAAAATGGAAGAATTTGCATTAATAATGGGCAAACTAGGTCAGAGCTTTAATCATCAAAGATAATGCTTCTAAAAAAGGTTAAGCAATAATAAAATGAACAGATGGAATTATTTATTATAAACTTTAATAACATTTATAAATGAGGTCATGTAAATAAGCAAGAATAAAAATAAGAAACAAGTATGTTAAAGCAAAATGGTCCCCATGTGAGATTTGAATATGGGTCATGCTAGACCCAATATGTAGATTTTGGAATTTTTAATGTAGTAGCATGGCATATACACCTATAACATGTCTAAGTTAGATTATATGTCTCATAAATATGAAAAACTATGTTTTTAAATATATGTAAAATTAGTGAAATATATAGGATTCTGACCCAAGTGTATATCTTAATTATAAAACTAAACTAGAGATTGTGCAAGTATGGAGGTCATGTATTTATGATATCACCCCACTTATATGTAGAGATATTGAGTAAGTGTATAAGTGTGAATTTCATGTCTTTATGACATGCTCCCACAAAAATATGGACATACAAAGTAAGAGTGTATGTGAGTAGGTCATGCCTTTGGGGCATTCCCCCACTGAAATATCCCTAATTTTGAGATGAACAAAATAAAATATAGAAGGTACCTTATCTCAAAAGGATAAGGTAGCTACATAATCTATGTAATAATCATGAAGCATATAAAGATAAAATTTCAAAGTAAGTATATCAATGAGGCTCATAATATGTGATCACATAATTTCCTAAGATGCATGATATAGATCATGTAAATGTTTAGAGCGTAATAGTACAAGCTCAACACACATTCAAGGGTACACATAAAATCACTCAATGTAACACAACAATGGTCCAAGGAGATCTCATATAAGAGGCATGTTTAAATTATTCACAATATAAATAGATGCCATATTTAAATTCCCAATCTTAGAATGACATATTCAAATGTCCAAATAACATACTATGGCATAAGGGCTAATATGCAAGGAACATATTCAAATTTTTCATTATCAAGACAATAGAACTTAATAAAACAAACAAAAGGAAGTGAAAAAGTAGATGAAGTACAAGAAACCAACATAAGCATATTATATTATTCCCTTCACATATGTGTTATCAAATGATGTTATGTAACATATCACATCAAGTACACTGCAAAAGATATGAGAGTGGATATAGATGTGTAAGCGTTAGTATATAATATCAAACATGACAATGTATAAATGATCATTAAGTAAATTTAACTTGTATCAATCATGATAAAATAATCATATGCCCTCAGTGTACTATATAATGTGGGTATAGGATAGGTCCAACATCTAGAAGTGCATGTATAAAGTGTTTGTCTGAACCTAAAATTTTATATTAAGATAATCTATGGTTAAATGGGATAGAGATAGCTTATTCCATAAGGGTGAAAAACTATCTCTATAGTAGGAAAATTATTTGTGAAACTTAGAAACAACATATACTAAATTTATTATACTAAGATATGGTAAAATGGAAAGTTTCACTATGCTAAATATTATAATGATAAATAAATAAGATAGTTAGTTTTGATTCTAATACAAATCTAGATCTAGAATAGATAGGAAAAAATCTAGGAGAGTATTCTAAAACAATCACCAAATTATGGATTAAGTGCCTATATATCCTTAGATACTAGCATCAACCTAGGATAGTTACATCAATGTTATTGTTTGGGTCAGACGTAGGTGTCATGTATGAAATACCTACTAAAATAGGATGTGACCACCTAGATGTTTCTAGGTTTTTCATCACGTTCAATCTAGTGCATTAAGAATTGAGTAATGGAATGTTACTCCTTGTCAAATTATGAAACCCTAATTCTTAATTTTCATAGTTGTTATGGGAAAAAATGGGTTAGCAGGCACATAATGTTGAGATATCCTAAAAAAACCTCTATAAATGAACATTATCTACATAGCTAATACTCCAAAGAGGGCCTCTGACTTATGTAGTTCTCCCCTATGTGTTGGCTTGTGTGTGAATCATGTAATGTGTGATAAGAAAGTACTACAATGACCTATCTCATAACTTGTAAAATAAAGGTATTAGGTTTCTCCTTCATTACTTTAGACCTGCGTATGTGTTGTTCCTATGATTTATATGAAAACAAGAGAAAATAGGAACTTTTTTTACTTTATTGAATGCTCGATTGAATGTTTTTGATAAGTTTCCTTGGTCTAAGCTAGGTGAGGAGTGAATGAGGGTTTATCTTATATTTATACCAATCTATTTGGATAATACCTCACATTAAAACACTTACGCTAACCACTATGATATATTTCATTTATAAATTATATGACTTTTAGGGCACTTGATACTTGTGTCAGAATAGGATACCTATGTAAATGTAGGTATCTATCTAGGATGCAAGAATTCATAGAGAAATAAAATAATTATAGGCTTAGAACTTGTAAAAGCATCAGATAAGTAGGTTTTAAGCATTCTAGAAAACATATAAGGCCTAGGTCATTAACATAAACTAGTTGGATTAAGTGATATGATAAGGGGAATCAAAGAGAGTAGATTTGAGACTTGTAGAATAAGTAAAGGTTTAGAACTAAGAGTAGCCACCAAGGTCTAACTTTACCAAGTGTACAAGACTAAGGTGTTGTATAATTCAAAAATAGTGTCTACAATTTCCACCCCTTTATTCTAGTAATGGAATTTTTATTTTAAAGGAAAGGAATATGTAATTGGGTGTGTATAACACGCCTTATCTTTGATTGAATCAGATCAGCCTTGCTTTTTGATTTATGACATGCATCACAAATACAAAAATTTAGGCCATGCAATAAAATTATAAATTTTATAATGAGCCCCCCACACAAATTCCAAACACCTAAGATTTTTATAGCTAGTAGAGATGTATGGTAATGGGTCTTTATAATATCTCTATGATTAAAATACAAGGGAAAAAACACTCAAGAAATAAATAATAATTCAATTGATGAATATAGTATAAAATAATGAATAGACAAAGTTAATTTTTTATGATTAAAGTCCATGGAATAATAAATTAAGTGTAAGTCACAATTTGAAAGACTTAAAATAAACCCCTAAAAAAGTAAATGTGGCTAGTAAAAATACATTAAAAACTCAAATAATAAAATTTTAAAACCCCAAAAAAGAAATTCACATTGATAATATGACCATTTAAAATAATTTGGTAACTTAATGCTAAGGTCCAAATGTCATAAACTATTGAAAATACCCCTTTATCAATTTTAACCTTTTAAGAAAAGGTCGTGTTTATATTTAAAACTTAAATGTTTAAAATAATAATTCAAATACATCATGAATACCATAAGATAAAATTTCAACATTTAAGACAAACATTTTTTTTAAATGGAAGAATTTGCATTAATAATGGGTAAACTAGGCCAGAGCTTTAACCATCAAAGATAATGCTTCTAAAAAAGGTTAAGCATTAATAAAATGAACACATGAAATACTTTCTTAGAAAATTGAATAACATTTATAAATGAGGTCATGTAAGTAAGCAAGAATAAAAACAAGAAACAAGTATGTTAAAGCAAAATGGTCCCCATGTGAGATTTGAATATGGGTCATGATAGACCCAATAGGTATATTTTGGAATTTTTAGTATAGTAGCATGACATATACACCTCTAACATGTTTGAGTTATATTTATGTGTCATATATATGAAAAACTATGTTTTTAAATAAATGAAAAACTATGTTTTTAAATATATGTAAAATTGTATATAAGATTCTGACCCAAGTATATATATTAATTATAAAACTAAACTAGAGATTGTGCAAGTATAGAGGTCATGTATTTATGACATGACCCCACTGATATGTAGAGATATTTAATAAGTGTATAAGTGTGGAGGTCATGTCTTTATGACATGCTCCCATAAAAATAGGGAGATATAGAGTAAGAGTGTAAGTGAGGAGGTCATGGCTTTGGGACAATCCCCCATTGATATATCCATAATTTTTAGATGAACAAAATAAAATATAGAAGGTAGCTTATGTCAAAAGGATAAGGCAACTACATAATCTATTTAATAATCATGTAATATATAAGGATAAAATTTCAAAGTAATCAATGAGGTTCACAATATTTAATCACATAAAGTCCTAGGATGCATGATATAGATCATGTCAATGTTTAGAGAGTAATAATAAAAGCTTAACACACATTCAAGCATACACAAAAGTGCACTCAATGTAACACAATAATGGTCCAAGGAGATCTCATAAAAGAGGCATGTTTAAATTATTCACAATAGAAAGAGATGACATATTTAAATTCCCAATCTTAGAATTACATATTCAAATGTCCAAATAACATACAATGGCATAATGGCTAATATGCAAGGAACATATTCAAAATTTCCATGATCAAGGCAATAGAAATTAATAGAATAAACCAAAGGAATTAAAAAAGTAGATGAAGTAAAAGAAACAAACATAAGCATATTATATTATTCCCTGCACATATGTGTTATCAAAAGATGTTATGCAACATATCACATCAAGTACACTACAAAAGATATGAGAGTGGATATATTCATGTGTAGTCATTAGTATATAATATCAAACATGATAATTTATAAATGATCATAAAGTACATGTAACTTGTATCAATCATGATAAAATAATCATATGCCCTCAGTGTAATATATAATATGGTAATAGGATAGGTCCAACATCTAGAATTGCATATATAATGTGTTTGTTTGACCGTAAAAAATTTGTATTAAGATAATTTATGGTTAGATGGGATAGAGATACCTTAGTGTACAAGGGCAAAAAACTATCTCTATATATGGCCAATTGTTTTTAAAACTTAGATACAACATATACTAAATTTATTATACTAAGATATGCTAAAATGGAAAGTAAAACTATAATAAATATTGTAATGATAAATAATTAAGATAGTTAGTTTTGATTTTAATACAAATCTAGATCTAGAATAGCCAGGAGATAGTCTAGGAGAGTATTCTAGAACAATCACCAAATTATGGATTAAGTTCCCTTATATCCTTGTATACTTGCATCAACTTGCGATAGTTACATCAATGTTAGTGTTTGGGTCAAACGTAGGTGTCATTTATGAAATACCTACTAAAATAGGATGTGACCACCTATATGTTTCTAGGTTTTTCATCACCTTCAATTTAGTGCATTAAGATTTGAGTCATGGAATGTTACTCGTCAAATTATTAAACCCTAATTCTTAATTTACATAGTTGTTATGGGATAAAATGGGTTAGTGAGCACACAATGCTGAGATATCTTAAAGATCCCTCTATCAATGAAAATTATCTACATAGCTAATACTCCAAAGAGGGCCTCTGACTTATGTAGTTATCACCTATGTGTTGTCTTGTGTGTGAATCATGCAATGTGTGATAATCAAGTACTACAATGACCTATCTTGTAAATTGTAAAATATAGTTATTAGGTTGTGCCTTTAGTAATTTAGACCTATGTATGTGTTTTTCTTATGATTTATATGAAAATGGGTGAAAATAGGAAAGTTTTTACTTTATTGAATGCTTGATTGAATTTTTTATAAGTTTCCTTGGTCTATGCTAGGTTAGGAGTGAATGAGGGTTGATATTATATTTATACCAATATATTTAGATAATAACTCACATTAAAGCACTTAGGCTAATCATTAGGATATATTTTATTTATAAATTAGATGAATTTTAGGGAACTTGACACTTGTGTCAGAGTAGGATACATATGTCAATATAGGTATCTATCTAGGATGTAAGAATTCATAGAGTAATAAAACAAGTATGGGCTTAAAACTTGTAAAATCATCAGATAAGTAGGTTTTAAGCATTCTGGGAAACATAGAAGGCCTAGGTCATTAACATAAACTAGCTAGATTAAGTGATAGGCTAAGGGGCATAAGAGAGAGTAGATCTGAGACTTGTAGAAGAAGGAAAGGTTTATAACTAAGAGTAGACACCAAGGTCTAACTTTCCCAAGATTACAAGACTAAGGTGATATATAATTCAAAAATAGTGTCTACAATTTCCACCCCTTTATTCTAGTAATGGAATTTCTATTTTAAATGAAAGGAATGGGTAATTGGGTGTGTATAACATGCCTTGTCTTTGATTGAATCCAATTTGAGTGTTTTTATAGTGAATGAACTTAAATAAAGAATATTTTATATTATATGATGAATGCATATAATATTAAATTAAAATTATTAAAATTATTTGAAAATTAAAGAGCAAGGTTTAGGAGTACACATGTGTATCAATGTAACTGTCTTGCTTATTATTAACTTGATTTGAAAAATGCATCATTAAGAATCATTAAAATTGAGAATAGGACAAACATAAATATTGAAAGTGTATATATATAAGGATATATAGATATAAAGAGAAATATATGAGGGAACATGCCCCCAACCTTAGAGCAAAGATGAATTGCCACCTAGTAATTAAGACTAGTTAAACTATGAAACACAATCATACTTATAACCGAGTGTGAGTGAACCAAGTCATCTCAAACTATCAAATTAGTGAGGATGGATGATAAAATCATGTCCAATCTGAAAAACTTGGAAATATTGAGTAATTTAATCATCTCAACCATATTAAAAAGTGATTCAACTACTATGATAGACTGGTTCAATATAGTTTGTAGAAGTCCAACCTAGTGGGTGGTGACAATATATGAAAGTGTTTGGAATCTAAAACTAATTTAGATTATGCAATACTAGGCACATATCACATAGAATATACACCTTAAATATGTCTCATGCTAAAACTATGTATAACAATGGTACCAATGTATATAATTCTACCCTAAATGTGTATCTAAATCATATAACTCTACAATTTTGCCAATTTAAAATTATATAAGTGTGCATGACATGCATCCAAAGCATGTTGGTGCACTCAAAATAATAAATTATTCATTCAAATACTATTATGAACTCAAATCAATCCAATTTATTTGTGGAACCAATAAACCCCAAATTTATAAGATTTATTTATATAATTAATAAAGCTAACCTCACATGGTAAATAAAATCGATTCACTTAGATTTATAAACTTACTAAAACCATTTACTTGTTAAAACTACAAGGCAAAGATTAAAAGTGTGTGATATTTTCAATTTGGTAGTATATAGATAGAAATTAGAGATCTTTTTAATTTCTTGGTCAACCCATTTTTAAATTATGATGCCACCATTGAAGGCGTTTAAACTGTTATACTCATACTATTCAACATCCTTAAAATTAATCTTACACAAACAAACAAAATTATAATATAGCTAACATTTTTAATTAATTCTATCTTCCTTCTTTAAAGCTTCTCTAATCTTAGTCGATGCCACAATATTTATATTATTTATAAGATTATCTAATTTATCACAGCATGCAAGTCAATCTTTAAATAAACTAGTACCATTCACTATTAAAAAGAATAATAAAAAAAATATGCCTAGTCAACTCTAGCATACCAATCCTTAGAATCATTCAAAATAGAAATTCACCATATTCATGCATTAACTATCAATTTATTTGACTAGGATATGGGGTTCTCTTTATTTTTCCTCTGTAAGTAGACCTGAGTTGATATAAAAAAAAATTCCACAAAGATATTTTATTTTTATTAAATATCTTAAACACTCTAAATTTTCTTGGCATGCCCCAAACTATGCAAAAAATATATATTTTAAAATTTATGTTAATTATTTACTCCGTTCCCCTAGACTAAACTCATCAATTCATTAGGTAAAATGGCTAACTACCACTAATCTTAGATATTTGGATAATGAACTATCCACAATTATTAACTATCTTAACAACTTGCTAATTCCAATATTTTAGACACCCAACTAACTTTTATTAATTTTTTTACCCTTTCTAACTTTTACACACATAAATAAATTTAAAAATTTAAAAGTATGGAAAATAAAATGATTTAAAAATACACCTAAAATATACCTACATCAAACCAATCGGGTAAAAGAAATTATCACTCATAAACTCCTGCTCATGAGTTGCTCTATTGTAATGCCATACTTGTTGATTTCTGAAGTTGACATCCAAGTTGAATCCTCAACTGGATGATCTTTCCACTTTACCAAATAATGAAATTAGTATTTGCCTCTAGTTTTCTTGACAATTTTTTTATGTAGAATAGTTTTAAGTTGTTTTAGTGGTTTATTTAGCAATTGTTGCTTCCATAAAAAAAATTGTTCTAATTCATATTCATAAATATTTTCCTATTAATCACCTTTCCTATAAGTATATATGTCAACAACATTAAATATAGGTGAGATTCCAATATCTATTGGAAGATCCAATTCATATGCATTTACTAAAAACTTCTTGAGGATTTTATAGGGTTCAATATTTTTCAATTTTAACTTATTGTATTCCTCTTTTTGGAATCTTTATTTCCTTAGTTTTGAAAGTACAAGATATCCTACCTCAAATTTTACTTCTCTTCTTTTTAAATATTCTCTTTGTTTATAGTTTCCTAAATTTACTTTTAGCCTCTATTTTACCAATTCTTGAAGTTCCTACATAGCTACTGCAAATTCTTCTCCTTTAGCACTTTTTTTTATATCTTTTTTACCTATATTTATCAATTCATAAATACCTCTAAGATGAATTACATATAAAATTTGGAAAGTACTCATACTTGTTCTTTTGTTTGGTGATTCATTGTATGCAATTTTGCTTGTGTTAAAACTTGATCCCACTGTTTGGGATAGTCACTCACCAAACTTCTTAGAATATTTCCTAGGCTCCTATTAACTACTTAAGTTTTCTCATTTGTGGAAGGATGGTATGCATAACTAAAATTAAATTTTTTACCCAACTTCTTCTAAAGAGTCCTCCAAAAATGCCCAAGGAATTTAATATCTCTATCTAAAATAATATTGTTAGGTAAACCATGTAGTTTTACTACTTGTTTGAAAAATAAATAAGCTATATGAGCTGAATCACTAGTATTGTATAAGGGTATAAAATGAGACATCTTTGAAAATATATCTACTAATACAAAGATATAACCATTCACTTTCTATGTTTTTGGTATACCCAAAACAAAATCCATACTTTAGAATTCCATGGTTTATTGGGAAGGGTAATGGCTGATACAACCCTATGTTCTAACTTCTTCCTTTTGTAAACTAAAATTTTAAACAATTTTAAATAAAACTATTTACATAATTTGACATACTTAGCCAATAATAAAAATCATTTACCTGAGCCAATGTTTTATGCTATCCAAAATATCCTGCAAGGCTGCCACTATAATTTTCTTTAATGAGATTTTCTCTCATAGATCCTTTTGGAATATGAAGCTGCTTGCCTTTAAATAACATTCCTTAATATAAAATATAATCCATCCAAGGACTTATATCCCTACTTTGAGGATCTTTTCAAGCTTCATATACTTCTTTAAAATCTACATCATTTTCATATGTTTCCTTTAATGTGTCAAAGCTTTCAACATTCACCTATATTTCCTATCAAACCAAACTTTTCCTACTCAATGCATCAAAAACATTGTTATATTGGCCACTTTTGTTTTTATTAACAAATAAAAAAAACTTTGTAAAAATTTAATCCACTTAGCATGCCTTTGATTTAATTTATTTTTGGTTCTTATAAACCGCAAGGCATGATTATCAGTAAATAAAAGAATTTTTTTAGCATTAAATAATGCCTCCTCTTTTTTAAATCCTACACTATAGCATAAAATCCTTGATAGTATGTTGAATACTTAATTTTATCCTCACTAATTTTATCATAAAAATATGCCATAAGTTTACCTTCTTGACTTAACATAGCTCCTATGGTAATTCTACTTGCATCACACTCCACTTAGAATAACTTACCAAAATTAGGTGATGCTAATATAGGCTACTCTGTGATTTTATTTTTCATTATCTAAAAACTTTTTTTAGATTCTTCAATCCATATAAATGGCTAATTTCTCTCTTTAATATTTTCTATAATAGGATCACAAATACTGCTAAAATTCTTGATAAATTTCCTGTAACAATTAGCAAGGCCATGAAAACTTCTTACCTCAAATTTATTCTTGGGTGTAGGCCATTATTATA
Organism: Torreya grandis; assembly: GCA_037957365.1. Taxonomy (NCBI): domain Eukaryota; kingdom Viridiplantae; phylum Streptophyta; class Pinopsida; order Cupressales; family Taxaceae; genus Torreya; species Torreya grandis. The sequence continues at coordinate 356,729 of JARHVA010003873.1, read as the reverse complement.
CAGCTTTTACTTTTTTCTTGTCCATATTTAGCACTTCTTATGAAATAACAAAACATAGATAGATTAATTTTGGTTTTTTTTAAAATACACTTCTTAAGGTTAATCAGTAACCTTTCCTCCTACAATTTTCTCAAAACCAATTTTAAATGTTCAAGATTCTCATATCTTGATTTAATAAAGACCAAAATATCATCAAGGTAAAAAATAACAAATTTACCTATTAATGGCTTAAGTACATCATTCATAAGCCTCATAAAAGTACTTGGGGCATTTACTAACCCAAATACCATTACCAACCATTCATGAAGGGTATCATTTATTTTAAATGCAATTTTCCACTGATCTCCTTCTTTTATTCTGATCTGATGATACCCAATTTTTAAATATATCTTTGAAAATTATTTGGCACCACTCAAACAATCCATTAAATCATATATTCTTGGTAAAGGACATCTATAAATGATAGTAATTTTGTTTATAGCCCTTAAATCTGTGCACATCTACTAACTTCCATCTTTCTTTAGTGAAATTATAGTTGAAACTTCACAAGGACTTAAGCTTTCCCTCACCAGTACTTTATCTAAGAACTCATGAACCTACCTCTTGATTTCCTTATTTTATTTTGGAGTCATCTTGTAAGCTACTTTGTTTGGAAGGTTATCCCCTGATATCAAATCTATGTGATGGATAATATTCCTTTTAGGAGGTAACTCATTTGGTAAATCATCTACTACAATATCCACAAATTATTTGAGAAAATATTCAATTTAAAAAGGCAATTAATACAACTTAATAGTAGTTATTACAATCTTTGGCTTACCAATAAGGGCATAACTTAACTCTTCCTATTTCACTTGCTAAATAAAATCTTTTTCATTGACAACTAACACCTTCAAATTTAAATTTTCCATTGTTATTACATCATCTTCTTTGAGGGGTGTTAGAATATGCTTCTTAACATTATTTTCAAATGTATAAGTATTATGTTTTCCATCATGTATATCCTTCTTATATATTACTAGGTCCTACCTAAAATAACATGACAAACATCCATAGGAATTACATCACAAATAAATTCATTCTTATAACTCCCTATTTGAAATTCTACTTTGTATTATTTATTATCCAAAATTTGATGACCTTTCTATAACCAAGATAATTTATAAGGAGTTGGATGACTCACCTTTTTCAAATTTAATTTACTTACCATCTCTGTGGATACCAAATCATCAGTGCTACCACTTTTAATAATTACCTAACAATATTTACCTTTTTCTTTATAGATGGTTATGAATAGTGTTTTACTTTGAGGTGTTTCCTATATTTCTTTTGTGGGTTTCAACAAACCCTCTTCATCAACAATGTTTCTCTTGTCTCTAGAGCATCTTCATGAAGAGGTGAACCTATAATTTTTGCATCTTTAACTTGAGTAAGATGAACATTTACCTAACTTGTAGATGGATTTTTAGGACACTAAAATGACCTATGTCCATGTTTTATACACTTAAAACATGTACTAGCAAACCCTCTACTTATATTAAAAGGTATTCTACCTCTAAAATAATACCTAACTCTTAAGGTAAATTCTTGTCTCTAAAACCTACTGCTAGCTTGAGAGCTACTGGTCTCTCTTTGATGTGTCTACAATTGAACTCTTCCTCCTTACTATCCTTTTCCTCTAAAAATTTTTCCTCTTCCCCTTACATGTTGAGGCTTTGTTCTTTCTAACTTTTATTATACTTTTAAGGCATAATGATATGCCTCTTCCACTGACTTAAGAATGAGAATATTGATCTCATCTTGAATAATAAATTTCAACCCATTTGTATATCTTGCTACCTTTTCTACATCATCTTGAACATGCCATACTCTTATGGTTAGTTTATAAAATTCCTTAGTATATTATTTTACAGACATTTTTTTCTATTTTATATTTTTTAATTTTATAAAAAGATTAACTTGATAATATTTGGGCATGAATTTACCTTTTAATTTAGTAACCATCCTATCCTAGCTCTTGATTTTTGGCTTTCCTTTTCTTCTTATTTATTCTTTCACTCCATCCCACCATAAGGATGCATGAATTTTCAATCTAGTCATGGCAAATGTGAGCTTTTTATCATCATCAACTCCTTCATATTCAAAATATTTATCCATTACACCAATATAGTCAATGAGTTATTCCACATTTAGGTTTTCTTCATACATGCGAACCTCTAATTTAAGATTTGTACTCGCACCCATAATGTTTTGAATCATTCTTTCTTACAATATTTCTTCTTCTACTAATAATTATTCATCTAGTGGCTCCTCTTCTTTGTCACTAACTTCACCCATGTTGGTGCCTCTTTGAGCCATTTCCAGATCCTACAATCTAGCTGTGAGATTATTTATTTCTTCCATTACTGCTACTTGTCTAGTTTGACCTAGTTTCCTCATTCCTCTATCTCTTACTCTCATCACCATCATTATAATTTTAATTCAAAATATCTTGGATCTTTTTTTATATAAAACCTGTTGCTCTGATACCACAAATTTGGTTCACTCAAAATAATAAATTATTTATTCAAATACTATTATGAACTCAAATAAATCTAATTTATTTATGAAACCAATAAACCCCAAATTTATGAGATTTATTTATATAATTAATAAAGCTAACATTACATGGTAAGGCAAATCGATTCACTTAGATTTATAAACTTAGTAAAACCATTTACTATAGCCATTCCTTTTGATCTCTTAACTAATATAACATTGGAAACAACAATTCACATTGCCCCTTTTTGTAAGATATTAGTTATAATCAAAATATATTTATAAATCAACTCAACTCAATTTAATATATAATCTCTTAAAAATGTGCCATATCATATGAAACCCCATCAATCTATGTTGAAGAATATGACATATCAGATTTCCTTTGATCACTCAACAAATATAAATAAAATTATATTCAAAGTCTGATTGTATGTGGATTGACTACATAGACATTTTAAAATATCCACATAATACGTATATATTTAATTAAATCATTTCAGATCTATTCAATATTTGAAGATGGATTTGACAAAACAATAAAAGTGTTTTATTTTAATGCTTAAAATGCATGTTCTTTCCAATGAAAAAATATAAAAATAGAATCAAAGATCCTTTTAATTCCTAGGTTGACCTAGCTTTAAATAATTATGCCATCAATGAAGGTGTTTATATTATAGTACTGAAACTATTCAACATTTTTACCATTAATCTTGCACAAACAAAAATTATCAAAATCCAGCTAATATTTTCACTAGATTCTATCTTCTTTCTTTAAAGCTTCTCTGATGCTAGTTGATGCCATAATATTTCTTTTATTTATAATATTCTCTAATTTATCATAGCATGAAATTCAATCTTTAAATAAATTAGTGTCATTCACTATTAAGAATAATAATAATAAATTAATCCTAATTTAACTACAACGTACAAATCCCTGGAATCATGAAAAATAGAGATTCACCATATTCATGCATTAATTATCACTTTCTTTGATTGGGATCTAGAGTTCTCTTTGTTTTTTTCCTCCTTAATTAGACATGAGTTCATATAAAATATATATATATTTCCACAAAGATATTTTATTTTTATTAAATATCTCAAACACTAAATTTTCTTGGCACATCACCAAACATGTAAAAACAAGATATTTTAAAATTTATACTAATTATTTACTCTATTTCCCTAGACTAAACTCATCAGTTCATTGCAGAAAATTGTTAACTACCAATAATCTTATATTTTTAGATAATGAACTATCTAGAATTATTCACTATCTTAACAACTTGCTAATTCAAATATTCTAGACATTCAACTACCTTTTATTAATTTTTTTTACCCTTTCTATCTTTTACACACAAATAATTTTAAAAATTTAAAAGTATAGAAAATAAAATGATTTAATAATACCCCTAAAATACACCTACATCACATGACCCCACTATAATATGAAACTAAAACTTGTGTAAGTTTGGAGAGCATGTTTATAAAACATGCATCCATTGTATATGGAGAAATATGAAAATTGATATAAGTGATAATGTCGAGAACATGTTTCTAAAACATTCCCCCACTATAATTTGGTTATGTTGAATACTGAATCAGTGTGGAGAACATGTTTTTACAACAATCTTCCATTATATATCTGAAACTATGAATGTGTGGAAGCTCATGTCTCTATGACATGCCCCAACTAAATCTGAAACTATGAATATGTGTAATCTATGCCTCTATGACATTCCCCCATTTTTATTCCCCCTTTTTGAGGTGAGGGAATATATAAACTAGTAATTAACCCACCTTGAAATAATAAGATAACCATATAACTATGAATGTATCATGTATTAATTAAGATAATGTGTATAGGTAAATGTATCATTAAATTTCATAGAATGTGATCACATCTAGTCCTAATATGCATGATAAATATCATGAAAACATCTAAATATTAATGGTATAAGCTCAATAAGAAAATTAGGAACTCACACAAGAGAACTCAAAATCAAGTGAAAAAGTAATGGTTCAAGTAGACTATAATAAAGCGACATGTTAAAATGCCACACAATTGAATTTATATGACTTAGTAAAATGTCCACAAAAATAAGACTATCATATTCAAATATCCATACAATAAATAATGGCATATCCAAATTTCAAAGAAGTAAACAAAGGCATGGGAGCCATAAATAATGTAGCATACTCAAATGCTCAAAAAATAAGACAATATCAAAGAAAGACACTTGAGGAAGCTCATAAATGAAAACATAAGCAACCAATATAAACATATCATAATATCCCATGGATAAAATGTGTTAGAAAAAAATGTCAACTACATAAAATTCAAGTACACTGTGAAAGATATAAGTGTGAATAAAGTCATTTGTAGGTACATATATGAGATTAAACATGATAATGTAAAGTGAACATAGATTGATATAACCTAGAAGTATCATGATCATAGAGGTGGATGCCCCATTGTCCTAGTGATGTGAGTGGAGGGGAAGCCCAACATCCATGAGTACATAGATCATGTATCTATGTCTACCAATATCACACTCAAATAGAAGCATGAAAAACATATATGTATGTATAAGTATCTAATATGCCATCCATCAACATAGAACTAACACATATATGTCAACGAGCTAAAAAAATTTGTATATTCTATTTTTTTTTGCATTTTTTAAATATTTTGTATTTTGGGATATTCAAAGAGTTTTAATCAAGTTATCAACATCAAAAGGTGTAGGGCCACCTAGAAAATTACCTATATTTTTTTAGATTAATGTACTGTCACTTTTTCAAAGTTTCTATGTAATGGTCTACCTTAAGCTAATGGTGTAAGAAAGTAACCATACCCATCATGTTGTATGCAAATGTTTATATCCATATCAAGAAAAGTAATATACATATTTATTGTATCTAGCTTAGCATTCCACTCTATAATCCATTTTTTTCAAAACATTAATTTCAAATGTAGTTCATGGTATGATCTCCATATGGTCTAAGTTTCCACATGTGTTCCATAGGCTATAGGTAATCATATGTATCCTTGATATTTTTTCATCAATGGAGATTATATTATTTCATCTTTAGTATGTCCTTATTATGAAAGAAATGTGGTGCCACAAGTTGTATCTCAATTGTTGTTATCAAACTAGAGATGGTGGAAATATACCCCTTCAATATTAGCATTAATAACTAAATCTTCATGATTTGGTCTATTTGAGAGATAGTTTTATTTTGAAAGATAAAAATTATTTTGCCTTTTTCTCATTTTAGACATGATGTGTATGCATCCTTCATTCTCATATTTTTGAATTAAGTTATTTAATGCTTCACATTGATTGGTATTATGGCCAATGATCTGATGATCATTAAAATATGGTACTCCCTTTGTAAGTAGAAATCTACTGCTTAATCTTTGTCTGGTAGAAGGTAAAGAAATAATTTTATGTTTAAGTAACATATTTAATATGGCATATGTTGTATCTTATTGTGTTGTGTTTTGTAAAGTCTATTTTTGATCATTTTGAGGATAATCCACATTATACACATGATGTACTTTGATTTGACCCTTGTAAAATTGACTCAATGTTTTTAACAAAGAGGAATGTATGGATTAACAAAAATTTACATGTTCATCTAATTATTTTTCCCTTATCAAGATTCAATTCTATATCCTTTGTACGTGGATTTAGTTTGTATGTACTAGCACTTGTAGATTTTAATAAGTTATGTGAAATATGATCAAGTTTATCAAATTTTAGTTCACTCATTTTATCATCTATCATATCATAAATGATATCATCATCACTATCATAGTAATATAAAACATGGCCATCTTTCTACTCAGTATTAACCAATAAAAGAAGCTCAAATATTGGTGGCTCTTGTAGTTTTATTAGATCCTTTGGTAGTGGTTCTTTCTCTTTATGGGCATATATGTGTACCTAAATATTTAGTGCCTTATTTTCATCTAGATATGAAGGAGACATTGTACTTGACTTGCCTATCTCATTTATTTGTACATGCTCAATAAGAATGCATTGATAAGGTGGTACCTGTGTGGGAGTGCCTTTGGTTTTAGAATTTATCATTTTGTAAAATTTGGAAGGTTCAGGATCAGTAGGCATGGTTAATAATGTCCCATCATGTATTAATTTTACATATTGGTGAAATGTACATGGGATAACTTCCATTGAATGTATCTAAGGTCTACCCAAGATTAAATTATAAGGTAAAGATTGAGACATTACCTAAAAATTAGTTGAAACCATTTTTTATCCCAATGCTACATTCAATTTGATTTGACCAACTCGGGGGTTATGTGAATTATCAAACCCTTTTATATGCATAACTATTTTTTTAATAAGATTGATGCTAATACCCATGGTGTTTAGGAATTTTTTGTTGCAAATATTTAGGCTTAGTCCATTATCAACAAGCACCCTTTTGATACCCTTATTTTACATGGTAACTTGTATGAAAAAAGGAAAATATTGAACAATTGTATCTTTTAATGATAAATCCATTGGATCAAAAGTAATGATATTTGAACTATTCTTTAAATATTTCATAATGTACACAAAACAAGTGGGTTCAATATTGCTTAGAACTTAGGTTTCATGTAATCCCTTATATAGGATATCCTTATAAACAATGGATTGATTTAGGAGCTCAAGGATTGAAATTTTAGCATGTGTATTTATAAATTGGTAAACAAGGTCATATCCCTTAGAGTTTATCACAAAATTAATCTTAAGAGACACCTATTGCATATTCCTAGGTGGGGGATTAGGTTTAGCAACCTTACCTCTTCAATTAGTAACAACATGGACCTTGGGATCCAATATAATTCATGGGTAAATAATGGGTGTGGGATTGTATTTTTCATTCTAGTAAGGCTTAGGTAGGACAAATGATTGAGACAATTCACATTAACATCTATATGCCATATCTATAATATTAAAAAAGGAATTATGAAGAAATATCAAGTTTTATCTTCATTTAAAACCCCTTTCATGATGTTTATGGATTTACTTAATAAATTTGACAAAAAATGTGATATATAAAATTACAAAAAATATTAAAAATTATAACCCAAAGTGGGTGATATATGCATCCATAGTGAACATATTTTATAAAAATTAGGTACTAGAAATAGAAAGTATCAAAAAACCCTAATCAACCTAGGGTTTTTAGATCAAAGGTCAAGTTCACCAAATTTTTAACCCTAAAAATTTAGATTGGGATAATATAGGGTCAGAGGAGATAGAGATAGCCTAGGCCATAATAGTGATAAACTATCTCCATGGAAAGTTAATTATTTTTGAAACTCAAATAATACATATACTGAATTTATTATACTTAGATATGCTAAAAATAAAAAGTATATCTATGATATATATTATAGATAAATAAATGAGATACTTACCTAGTTATGATATATATATATATATTAAGAAAAAAGTGAACTAGGACAGTATTCTTGAACACTCATCAAATTCTAGATTAGGTGCCCACATAATCATAGACACTTGCATCAAATTGGGACAATTGCATCAATGTTAGTGTCTGGGTTAGATGAAAGTGTCTTATATAGAATAATTATTGAAATAGAATGTGACCACATATATGCATATAGGTTTTTCATCACCTTCACTCTAGTGAATTTAGATCTAGGTCAGGGACTATTACTCCTTGTCAAATGATCAAACCTTAATTCTTCATAGTCATATTGACTATGGGTAAAATGGATTAGTGGTCACATGGTGTTGATCTTCCCCAAATACATACCTATCAATGACCATTTACTACATATCCAATACTTTGAAGAGGACCTCAAACTTATGTAGTTATCTATTACATGTTGGCATGTGTGTGAATCATGCAATGTGTGATAAGCAAGTACAATAATAACCTAACTTTTAACTTGGGAAATGTAGTTGTTGGGATGATCCTTTATTACTTTAGACTTGTGTACATGTTTTTTTAATGATTGATATGAAAATAGGAGAAAATAAGCAATTTTTGACTTTATTGAATGTTTGATTAAATGCATTTCATAAGTTTCCTTGGTTTATGCTAGGTGAGGACTGAATGCAAGCTGATCTTATGTTTATACCAATCCCTTTGGAGGGTAACTAACATTAAATAACTTAGGATAACCATTATGATACATTTTACTTATAAATTATATGATTTTTAGGGCATTAGACACTTACAACAGAGTAGGACACTTGTGTCGATGTGTTTATCTAGAACACAAGTGTCTAGGGAGTAGGAAAATAGGTATAGACTCAAAACTTCTAGAGACATAAGATAAATAGGTTTTAAGCATTATAGGAAAGATAGAAGGCCTAGGTCATCAACATAAGATTGGTCAGCCTAAGATATATGCCAAGGGGCACAAGATACAGTACATGCAAGACTTGTAGAAGTAGTAAAGGTCTTTAACTAAGAGGAAAAACCAAGGTCTCATTTTGCTAAGTGTATAAGACCGAGGTTCTATATAATTCAAAAATAATGTATATAGTGTCTAGATATGCCTATATTAGACTTAAATATGTGTGAAACATGTGTATATAAAAATTAAATGTTATGTTTTATAATAACATAAGTCAAACAACATAGATGCTAAGGAGATAATAAGATCTAGGAATAATGAATATTTTTGTATTTTTTTAACTTTTTATATTTTATTAAATATTTGATTTTTTGGATTGTTGTCATATTCTTTTTTTTTGAAATATTTTGTAAATAAATGGATATCCTATGATCCAAGCCAATTGATGCTCATAGGTAGCTCCAAATTTGGAATATGGTATATCAAACTAGTGGTATTATCAAGGAGAATGTATAGGTCTCATATCTAGACCTATATAATCTAAGGTACTATGTGTATATATAATATAAATTTATGGTCGTGAAGAAATAATATAAGGAGTATGGGTTCATGGAACTGATTGTTTAGTGATCTATGGTTTCTTTGGATTAGTATAAATTAGAACGTGTTTAGTTACTTTAGGTAATAGAGTATGTTATGTATGAGTAGATGAAGATTCTATGGAATCGATTATGTATATCTAGTGTAAAGGATTAAAAATTATGGGATAATTAGGAAATGGGATTGATTTTTACTTACCTTTTTATGAAATATTAACCTTATTAGGTTTGATAATTATTTTTCTTAGAATAAAATTCTCTTGTTCAACTAGATGTTCATATGGAATTTTGAAAATTATGATTACCCTATTGGTATGAATGTATTTCATGCACCCATACACTATGGAAGTTACTACATGGTTTTTATATATTCATGGTCATCTCAACAACATATCAAAGATGAATTTATATATTATAACTAAAAATATGGTAACCACATGTGTTGGACCAACCTGTGAAGGTAAATCAATCTCACCAATGACGTGTTGTAATGTCCCATTGAATGTTATGAAGGTTTAGGTTTTAAGGTTATAAATATTAATGTTTATATCCCAAACGTGTAAGTAATGTCATGGTAAATATACATTATCACTATTACCATTGTCAACCATAACAATATGTATAGGATATTGATCAAGGTATGCTCAAATAAATAATGAATCAATATCTAAGTCATCATCGAATGTTTAACTATCATCAAATGTAATAGAAGTTATTTGGACCATAGTAAGTATTGTGAATTTATATGATATAATAATCCCATCTAATTGGTTCCCATAAGGTGATATAGGATGATGTGCATTGTATGCCATTTTCACTTCTAGATCTTTATTAGAAAGATCTTGGAAAGTATTTTTAAATATATTTTGATTCCAGTGATCATCTAGTTGTGAACTTGAATCATTTAGAGGATCATAAAAGGTAATATTTTGGTCATCAATAAGGTATTATATCTTATGCATCAAGGTATAACATATATACATATAATATCAAGGCTTTGGTGATATTCACAATATGCATTAGCATCATATTCTTTGGGTAGAGGTTGACTCATATCAACCTATATAGGAGGAGGGAGAGATATGAGGTGAAACTCCACAATATTTTGAATTATGTAAATTGTCTCTTAGGTGTATTGGATAGGATGATTGGTTTAGGTGTTTGTCACACTACATTAATTATTATAATTATTTCTTTTTTAGGTTATATAGGTTTTACCTTTTATCTTGTTTTGATATGAAATTTGGTATTAGATATAGTCAATGTGTTTTCTATATAATTAAGTTAAGGTAAAACCAACATAGAGAAACTCTTTATCGAATTCAAGACACTCAAATTAGGTTTATAAAAATAATAAAACTTTCAAACTTAAGGACTTTGAAGTAAAATGAAGGAAAAACCAAGGTAGAGAAACTCTTTATCAAAGTCAAGAGACTCAAATTAGGTTTTCCAAAACAAGAGGACTTTTAACCTTAAGTACTCTAGTGAACTTCTCTTAGCCACACAAGTCTTAGGTCAAAAAATGAAGTGTGTAGATCATCTTATGAAGTATATATGCATGAAAATTAAAATAGACCTACCTTTCCACTATGTGTTCCGCATTCCGTAGAAACACTTACATAGTTGTTTATATAATAAAAAGATTGGGTACTTGTGTGAGAAAATAGGTAGCATCATAGAGTTTGTTTAATTATCCTATTCCAATCTACTAGCCTACCACACCCTAATGGAGCTCAACTCTATTGTGAGGCTAACTTTAAAGTTTGATCTTTGAATAGAGATAGGAGATGTGATTATAATCACATTTTTTGGTGTGATTTAGACTTTTGAGATTTATATGTTTCCTTTTGTATATCATTTAATTTTATTTAAAATGATTTGGATTTTAAATTTCTTGATGGATTTTTATATTCCACCTCGATAAAGATTAGGAAGACCAAACCTGGGAGCTAAAGATAACTTTAATTTGAATACGTGGGACTTTATTGTGAAGAGAGAGCATGGTATCTAAGAGTCTCATAAATTTAAGTGGAATAAAAGTGTTATCTTGACTTTGACCTTATTTTATCTAGTGTGGAGTGAAAGGAAAGGAAATCAATAGGAATGAAACAAGAAATAATTTGAATTATTTCAAATCCCCAAAAATGTGACAAAGGGTGAAAATAGATACAATGACAGAAAAGTGAGATTCCTTATAATAAGAATGAGGGAAATGTAGGAAAACATGCTAGCATTGGTTGTTATGAAAATTTTCATCTATCTAAAGAAAAAAAATTTAAATATGAGAACAAAGATCAAGAACTTATAACCATTACAAAACACATTCTAGAAAAAAAATAAAAAATATGGTGATTTTATGAGAATGGCCAGGTCTTATCCATGGTATTACACTACAACTCATAAAATAAGAGCCTAAGGGGGTGTATAAATCATGAAAAAAGTATGAGATAATAAAAATATGGTATTTATGAGGAAGGTTTGGTCTTATCCATGGTCGTATACTTCAAATCATAAAGAGAAACCCATAGGGTGTCAAAAAGTGTATAAAAAGTATGAAATCAAAGATAAGGAAACCATGAGGAATACCAAGTCTTATTCATGGTTTTACAATACAGCTCATGAGAAAAATGGAAACCAAAAGACCAAAAGGAAGGACTAAGGTTTGTAAAAATAGAGAACTATTTTATAGGGTGAGACCTATGTAAGTATCCTATAAAAAGTGTTAGAAGGATAACATATAGAAAGCATGATAAGAAGGGAAGGATTTAGGCAAAATACTTCTTGAGGAATTATGTATTGGTAGGATCTTTGAAAATATGGCCTTCATTGTTTTGAAGGTGATAGGTACATGGACCAAGAATATCTTTGACTAAATAAGGGACACACCATTTTTGGGTATATTTGAGTTCTTTATCATGAGTGCAGACTAATTTAAGGATGAGATCACCAACATTAAAAGTATGAACTTTAAATCATTTATTATGTCATTTGGCAATACGGGCCTTGTATTAGCGATTGTGTTATAAATTAGAAATATGGTGATCATCATTGAGATCAGGATCATGTAGGTGATATTCACATAATTATTCATTGAGTATGATACCATTAATAAATATATGGAGAGAAATAAGCTCAATGTTGCAAGGGCATCACTCATGGAAATAAGATTATTGTAATTTGTGTCTAATTAAAGTGAGTAAAAAATCAATATACATGATTAGTGTGTGTTAGTAGTGTTAGGAGATTAAAAATTAAATACGGAATGCTTTTCACATGATTAGGAGTGTCTAGGAAGGTCAGGAATTCAAATGGAAGTTTCCCACCAAATTGAAAATTTTGAATTTTTGAATGATTTCACATAGAATATTTGTGGTAGGAGGTTTTTTATAAGTTAATAAGGGGTAAAATTAGTATTAAATGTTAATTATGACACCTTAGAGTTATATCTATGGGCTTAAGTCACACTTTTATAGAGACATTAACCTTGATGTTTGTGTCAAGGGCATACTTTACTTGTTGTGACTATTGGTAGGTAGTTAAGGTAGTTATAATAGGTATAAAGATTGTAGTTTTTGGTTTTTGCATTCAGTTTTTATATTTTAACTTGAAGGAGGAATGGATAAATACCCAAGTCAATATTATAATGAAATCCTCAAATTGGATAGTTTGAACATAACCCAATTATTTTTGTATAGACAAAGGAAATTGATTGCATTGTGATTGCTCAATGAAGAAAGAATCATTGTGTGGTGTTTCTAAGGTTTGGTTTATATTTGGTGATTTAAATTCATATTTTATAATTTTTTTTAATTATTCATGTGTTCTTTCCATGTTAGTTTGCTTAATGAACTATACAGATATGTAGAGGAAGATACCTTTAAATAGTGAGCAACCAAAGTGTGGAAAATAATATAAAAAAGTATTTACAAGAGTTTTTATTGCTCCAAAAGGTTAGGTAATTTTTTTTTATCTTTATTAACATTTTTTATAGTTTGGAACCTCAATTTGATAGCAAGGACTTTAAAGAAATCACTAGTAGGCCCTACATCCTATAACTATGTGTGCAAATAGTCACTTCATAGAGTATTAAAAGAATGTAGGCATAAAAGTTGTTATTAATTTTTTTTAAAGGTATTTATATGGTCTTTAGAATTTTTTAATATTGATAGAGTTCAGAAAGACCTTTTTAAAACCTAAAATCCTCTTGTGAGTACTTATAGGCCCCCAAGAAGTTGACTGCGCATTTTATGTGCTTAAAGAACATGGTAAAAGTTGAAGGGAGGAATCTTGGAGAAGAAATAAATATTTTAATATGTTAATTACATTATAACTAAGCTTAATAAACCTTAAAAATATAAATAAACTAGTTTTAGTCAATAAAACCTCAACTTGAAGGCTCTCAAGTTCAAACAGAGCCTATAACCCTAAACCAGGGTTTTCAAATATAAATATGTTTTCTTGTATATTTTAATAGTAAAAAATCATAAAAATTTGTCATTTTCTATTTATCAATACATGTGAATATATTTTATATTTTTGAGTTGGATTTTGTACTTGTACGTACAAAGGGAGAGCACTATGTAAGTTCCTATGTAGAGTAGGTCTAAATAGGCTTGGTAGTGAACCAATAAGGGTGAGAAAAGGGGTTCAAAAGAAGAATTAGAAGAAAAAATTACTATAATATGTTAAACTAAATAAAGTTTATCTAGGATTGGACTTTATTTGTCAAAGTACAACCATACACATCTGTACATACAGATTTAGCCTAAAAAAGGCTACAAGAGTGGACTGTGTAAAAGGAGAAAGCTATAATTTCTTAAAAGTGGTTATTTAGGTTTTTCTTAGGGAATTAGAGGTCTAAAAAGACCCTTATAATCATGAAAAAGATTTAAAAAAACCTAAATACATTCAAAACACACATGAACCCCTAAATGGTCATATGAACCTTAGTATTGAGTAAAAACATTAGATAAGAAAGAGTTTTATGAGAAGTTGATCATCCTCTACATCATTTTGGTATCAGATTAGGTTTGATCTTGGTGGTGGTTGACTTGTAATTGGTGAAAAGTAGACATAAATTTATAAGGAAAAAGGAATATTAGACATCATGTGTTTATAGCTTAACTACAAAACAAGAAGCCAATAACAAAGATCCATCTGATAAAAGTGTAGATAGAGGTAGAAAAGATCAAGATAGCATGGTGGTGTATTTGATTGGTCAGATGACACATCTAATTTCACCTTTTATTATGATAATGGAAACTATTAAGAATGCTCTTAAAGAAAGGGTACAAATTATAGATATAGCAAATCTGGAAAGCAATCAAGGATAACAAGGTCAAGAGGAACCTTTACAACCAAGGTCAATTGGAGAAGAGAATGGAGAAGCAGTCTAAGAGGCCACAAGATCACAAAATCATTTATCAATATTTTATGAAGTCATGAATCCACAATATCATGCATATGAGGTAAGACCATTTGCATTTGATAGAGTAAGAACAAATGATAGTTTCTTGAGAAACAAATAAAGACAAGCTTTTTAGGGATAGTGTTTCCATTTCAATAAAGGAAATAGAGCAATGGATTATACCTTATACATTGGTAGGGATGATCAAATAAATTCAAGATAACCAAATTAGTAAAGGAGACAAGTAATATGATAATCTTGGCTCATGTAAAGAGTATTATTACAATAGAAAGGACAAGTACAAGAACTAGTTCAAAGGAGAAGTTTTGTTAGGAGAAGGTGTAAAATAAAAGGAAAATTCTATAATGTGATGATTGATGGAGGAATTAAAAACAATACATTTTCTTTGGAGATGGTATAAAAGATAGGATTGAAGTGGATTCCACATCCACGTCCTTACAAGGTAACTTGGGTTCAAGTAGGACATTAAATCATTGTAAGTGAAAAAAGTTAGTTTGAATTTAATATAGGTAGCTATAAATATAGAGATTTATGTGATATAATTCCCATGTAAATTTGTCATATGTTGTTAGGGAGGCCATGGAAGTTTGATATGAATGTTTTTCATGATGGGCAAAAAAATACTTACATTGTAGAGAAAGAGGGGATGATACATGTCCTTTTACCTTAGAAGGTGATGTAGATAGAATGTAAAAAAGAGTGATGCTGATAGAAACCAAGAAATATTTTGGTGAAGCTATTAAGAGTGTGATTTTTATCAAATCCCCTAAGAAGGAAGTGAAGACAAGTAGCCTTGAGATGGTGAGTATGGAGAGGTATGAGTCCATAAAGTTGGACATAGAAGATAACTAACAAAAGATCAAATTGTTGGAGAAGGTAACTAAGTTGAATAGTGGAAGTGATATTTATAATAAGGCATTAGTAGTAAGCATTAAATTTAAGAGTGAAATATCTCAAAACCAAGAGGGTAGTGATTATACTAGAAGAAAAAGGGCATAAACTACACCTGAGATGAATGATAAGTGTCTTAAGAATGACACCAAACAAGAGGAGTTGAAAATTGAAGTGTCCAAGATGGAAGTAAAAGAGAGGGCCATGAAGGATCCAAATTTTAATGCTAACAATATGTTTTGTGATGTGTATATAGGTTACACAAAGTCAACCACCAAGTAAGTCTTGAAGTCAAAGAAGCTAGAGGTGTTTTTGGTTAAAGAAGATAAGGTTTATCATATACATTCTAAGACTCATCAAGAAATAAATAACAAGGAGGGAGAATATATCCCAAAAATTAAAGATAGTATAAAGGAATAAGGTGAGAGATAAGATGAAATATGCATGGTTATCTTTAAGTTGTAATTGAAGTCAAAGATTGAAGATAAGCTAGAGATAAAAATTCAAGCTCAAGACTCACTAGAACTCCATGTGATGAAGGAAGAGAAAACGTATGAGAATGATAATCTCAAATAATGTGAGAATAAACATGATAGTTTATTTATGATGTTATGGTCCAAAGGATTAGTTAGGAGCATACTAAGTGAAGAAACTCCATATAATATCAAGGATCAAGCAAAAGTTGAGTGGGATAAGATATGTAAAATTTAAATATGAGTAAATCTGATTGAAAACTTTATATCCTTATGTGTGAGTGAGAGTTATCTTGCAAGTGAGAAGTGGTAAGAGTGTAAGAGACCACATCAATAAGATGGGTAGCATGAAGGATATCAATACCAAGCTCTAAAGGTAAGAAGAGGTCATGAAAAGATTGTCAAAGAACTAAAAAAGTATGTAAAAGAAGAAGAAAGTGAGCAAGGTACATTTAAGAAAGCTTTTGAAGCTCATATTTTTTTGATAATTAATTAATTGGTGATATGCCTATAATATACAAAGGTTATATGTGTAGAATTCATAATGAAGCTAGGCATTCAGAAAATCAAATATATGATAATGAATGTTAGGTTAGTCAAGTTTCAAGGGGTGACAAGGTCATCATGTCCAAAGAAGACATATGGGAGATTAATGGAGAAGAATCAAAAAGAATTTTTCATGTTGAATTACCAAGATAATATACTAAAACAATAGAATGTAAAAGATTAGATGTTATTTATATAGGGTTGTTAAGAGTAGAGAACACACTATATCATGATAAAAGCTATGATAATGATTACAAACAACTATTACCCATTGATTTTCATAGAAAAACACATTTTTTATTTTTTTAAGAATCAATTTCTAGAAAATAAGTCATGAGTCAAGATCAATGTAGTTTGAGTAAACTATATGTGTTGAAGGAGATAATGAAGATAGAAAACCTTAATCATCATAGTGTCAAAATGATGGAATACTTAGCCATAATGGAGGTAAAATAATTGGATCACCTTAAGGAGTGTAACATAGATAAACATTTGCATTAAAATCATGGTTATGATGTTAAAAATACATGGAATAATTAGGCACAATAGATGAAGGAAGGAAGGAGTGACTTGGAGTTTCATGTTCGAAAAATACTCATACAAGTGGAGTTACAATTTAAAGAATTGGGAGATATATGTAATATCATAGTTTCTATTCAAAGGAGATGAGGAGTAGTTTGAATGTTAGATACATGGAGTGATCATGAGGAACATAGCAAGAATCATATTGACAGCAAAACCTTGACAAGTATGTTAATCCTTTCCAAAGATGAAGAAGTAAGTAATTCTAAATAATATGCTACTTTGTTTTGTTCTATCTTTCCCTTAGAAGGTGTGTATGATATTAAAATAATAAAATAATTATCAAGGAGAATAATAGGAAAATTTGATGAAATAAAACTTAATAATCATTGCAAGGATTGAAAGAAAAGGAAGAAGTAGCAATCAAATCATATCAAGCTAGGATCTCAATTTCATAGTCTTGGTCAAGCATATAAGCAAGAATTATACAATGGTGTAAGTTTATTAATAATTTAGAATGTTATAAAATAATTAATAAGTGTGAAGTCAAAAAATAAAGTGGTGACAATAGGTATAGGTTAGGAAAATTAATTGCCTCGAATCAATTTAGCTAAGATAGGATGTAACATGGATAAGCAAGTAGAGAAGAAGACTTGGGAATAATAACATGACAAGTGTGATAAGCCACACCTTATTGAATAAAATAAAATTAATAAATACAATGACATAAAGGAAACAAATATCAAGTTGGAAAGGTTCATGGATAGAAAACTCTCTCTAAGTTTCATTTTCTTTTCCCCTTGGGAGTATGATGCAGAGGCATCACTCATAAAAACAAGATGATTGCAAGTTTTGTCTAAATCAAGTGAATAGAGAGTCAATATACATGTTTATGGAGTGATAAAAGTGTTATGAGTATAAAAATTCACTGTGGAATGTTTTTCACATGATTAGGAGTGCCTAGGAAGGTCAGGAATTCAAATGGTAATTTTCCTACCAAATTGAACATTTGAATTTTTGAATGTTATGACATAGAATGGTTTTTTTAGGAGGTGGTATACAAGTTAATAAGGGGTAAAATGAATATTAAATGTTAATGAGGACACATTATATTTATATCCATGGTTTTATTCACACTTTTATGGATATATTAACCTTAATGTTTGGGTCAAGGGAAGATTTTACTTGTTGTGACCATTGGTAGGTAGTTAAGGTAGTTATACTAGGTATAAAGCTCTTAGTTTTTAGTTTTTGAATTAATTTTTTATATTTTAATTATAATGAGGAAAGTATAAATACCCTAGTCAATATGATAATGAAATACTCAAATTGGATAGTTTGAACATAACCCTATTTTCTATGTATAGACAATGGAAACTGATTGCATTATGACTACTAAATGAAGAAAGAATCATTGTGTGGTGTTTTTGAGGTTTGATTTGGCCTTGGTGAGTTAATGTAACATTTTTAAATGTTTTTTTAATAATTCATATGTTTTTTCCATGTTATTTTTCATAATGACCTATGCAGTTTTGTAGAGGAAGATACCTTTAGACAGTGAGCAACAAAAGTGTGAAAAAGAATATAACAAAATATTTAAAAGAGTGTTTCTTGATCTGAAAAGGTGAGGGAAGTTTTTTTGGATATTAATTAACCCTATTCAGAGTTTGGAACCTTAATTTTATATCAAAGACCCTAAAGAAAACACTAGCAGGCCCTGCATCCTATAACTATGTGTACAGATAATCAATTCATAGAGTATTGAAAGAACGTAGTGATAAAAGTTGTTATTAAGGTCTTCATAAGGTATTTATATGGTCCTTATTATTTTATAATCTTTATATAGTATGAAAAAACCTTTTTAAAACCTAAAACCTCTTGTGAGTACTTATAGGCCTCTAAGAAGTTGACTTTGCATTCTGTGTGCTTAAAGAACATGGTAAAGTTGAAGGGAGTCATCTTGGAGAATAAATACATATTATAATATGTGAATGACATTGTAAAAAAGCTTAATAAACCTTATTAGGACAAAGAAACTATTTTTTGTCCATAAAACTTCAATTTGAAGGCTCATGGGTTCAAACAGACCCTGTAACCCTAAACTAGGGTTTTGAACTAGAAATTCATTTTATTGGAGATTGCACGGATTTAAAAAACCTAAAAAACTGATTTTTGCTATGTATTAATTCATGTGAAGATATTTTTGAGTTTTGAGTTGGATTCTGTACTTGTACATACAAGGCGAGAGAACTATGTAAGTTCTTATGCAGAGTAGGCCTAATTAGGCTTGACATTTAGCCAAAAAGGGTGAGAAAAGGGGTTTAAAAGAAGATTTATAAACCAAAATTCCTCTAAGAGGTTAAAATAAACAAAGGGTATCTATTATTAGAATTTTTTTGTCAAATTACAACCATACACATTTGTACATGTAGATTTAGCCTAAAAAAGGCTACAAGAGTGGACTGTGTAAAAGGAGAAAGTTATAAAGTCTTAAAAGAGGTGATTAAGGGTGTTGTTGAGGGAATTAGAGGTATAAATATACCCTTATAATTATGAAAAAGATAATGAAACCTTAAATATAGTCAAATCATTCATGAACCCCTGAATGGTCATATGAACCTTAGTATTGAGACATAACACTACACAAGAATGATTTTTATGACAAGTTGATCATCCTCTGCATCACTCAATTTCTAATGGGAGGACTAATTCAGAACCATAAACTAGAGATAATGGAATTTACCAAGTGGTAGTGTGTATTCTATTGAAATAGGCCCAAAGAGTAGGATAGAGATGAAGGCTCCAATCTATGCAGGTTTCATGAATTGTCTTTTGGAGAATTTTATTTGTGGACTCAGCTTGGTAATTACATTATAGATGATAGGGTGTGGAGAATTTGTGATTTATTTTAAATTTACCATAGATTTTTTTGACATATTTGTTTTTAAAATTACCACCACACTTTGAAATGATAGTATGAAGGACACCAAAATGGCAAATGATTTGATTAAGGATGAATTTTAAGATGTTGGTACCAATGAAATTAACAAGGGGCATAATGATTTATTATTTTTAGGAAATTAGATGTTTAATTCCTAAACAACAAATGGGTCTGAGTACATAAAATTAGTAAATAATGTATAATAATTAGGATATTAATATGTGAAATTTGACTAGAATTAGGGATTTTCTAAAAATATTAGTGAGAGAAATAAAATCAAACCTATCTTCTTATATACTGTCCTATAAGACAAGATCTAGAAATCTATGTGCAAGATTTGGAGACTGTCATAAACAAGAATCTATAGTTCATTTCTTTATTGGATAGGAGCACCGAAAGAGGGATACCTTGGGTTTTGATGTTGTAATCCTATCTTGTCACTATTGTCTTGGTGATCTAAGCTTTCTATGTTTTGTGCGTCAGGTATATGTGACCCTGCCTATGAAATATTGAAGCTTGAAAGTCCACAAAGCTTATTGTGTACTTGATTTAGTCTTCAATACTATAAGTTCTCTTTGTGATTGAACTTTAATATAAAATTTATTAAAATGAGAGGAAGGATTAGTGTTTAAAGGATACATTGGACACACTTCACACCCCACGTGTGGGCATGTTTCCTACATACCAATACTCTGAGGAGGGAACAAACTATATGTAGTTCTCTCATTAAGGTTCTTGGTGAAATAATGTGATGAAAATTCAAGTAACTATGAAACTAGGTGTACTTATAATGACTAATGACTGGTGTACATGTTTGAATAAGCTTGAAATGTTATTATATGGTTGTATGTAGAGAATAAGGAAATTTTTTTAAGTAGTCTTACTTGTATTCTTGTTTTTCTCTTGTAAATGAGTTACAACCCTTCTAATTAGAATTTGAATGGCCTTTTATAGGGGATTTAATGATTGTGGGTTAAATGAATTCATGTTAGGCCGACATGAATTAGAATAAGGATTCAGAAGAATATGATTGTTGGAAGCCAAAATGTTCTTGGATAATAGCACCAAAAATAGGACACCATAGGTTTTAGTGTTATAGTCCAAGTTTGGGTACTATTATTTATAGATAAAAAACATGGGGGTATGGATTAAGCATGGAAATATAAATCTAGGTCTGTAAGGGTTCATTTTGGGAGGCTACAAATGACTAGAAATTAGTGAAAACATGCTTATGAGGGTCATGAGAGCAAGTAAGATGGACCTATGGATTGGGTATCATTAGCCACACTCAATTTACAAAAAAATTCTTTCTATATGACTACATTTGTCCCATATTTATTCTAGTGATACAAAAAATTGAAATACTAGGACAAAGGAAAAATAAAAATCATACCTAAACTTACTTGTAAAGGTGAAGCTCATGAAGTGGTGTGATGTTTGATGTGCATAGAGAGAGCATACTATGAAGTGTGAATATGAAATGAAAAACATAGAGTAGATCAATCCTTACTAGATATGTTATATCTAAAATAAAAATGTACAAAATCTGGGTAAGAGAGAGATGAAAAGAAAGGAACAAATACACCTCACTAGATACATGAAATAATATAAAACTTGTTGTGATGTTGGATTGTGCTAAGTGTGTATTTTATATAAATAAATATCATGAATGGATATGAGTTCTAAATTAAATATATATGGCTCAAGAATTCAAAGGTAGGCCCTTTGGCTCCATCATCACCTACTAAGTGAAGCTAACAAATCATATGTGTGTCAATCAATGTTTGGACTATGTGTCCAATCCCTATAAATAGGTGGCTCAAGAATACAAGGTTGGCCCTTTGGCTCCATCATTTCCCCATTAAGTGAATATATGAATTAATATTAGTATGAAATAGATGTCATATGAGATGGATCCTAAATCCCATGACTGTACTATGATCTAACAATGTTGGCATGGATAGTTGAATGTATGCTGGAAACTAGGCCACTCTTGGCTATTTCAAAAGATGGAGATTAGGCTTGTATGAAAACCACTCTGAAACTAATGCAATAGGATTATGTGGAAGAAAAAATAGGAACTCATGTACTCAATAAATTAATTTTATGAAATCCAAACTTGAAAAAAGATGCCAACCACCTACAGATGGAGTAAGGCATAGAATTAATGAGAAATGCTTAGAAAATAAATTAAACTTGAAAAAAGGGGAGGATAAATGTGCCATGGACATTTCCCCAAATCATTTTTGTCTTGAATATGGATTATGATCTAGAATTTATATCAACTACCTAATCTGAAACTGGAAGTGAGAGTTATCATGTTACACATGATGCCCCCTATTTCTAGACTCTTTGAGAAAAAACTATACTAAAACATGTTGAATCTGGACTGTACTGAGCTAACAAACTTGTGATTGAACTCAATTTTCTATTTATTTATGGAAAAAACAATTTTTTTATTATCTAGATAGGAGCATCAAAAACAAGACACCCTGATATCCAATGTTGTAGTCTAACTTTAGCACTATTATCCAAGGCCATTTGGTAACTATTCTAGATTCTCTATTGTCAACTTGGTCTATCTTTCCTAGTATAATGTTTGGATTCTATTTTGAGTGTTCTTAAAATTACTTTTTTGACCATTAGGAACTTATAATCTATATGATAAAACCCCTATTTGTTTCCCCCTCTTCTGAGTATAATAATTAAGATGTTGCAATGACTACCCTAAAAAAAGAGCCCTATAAGTGTGTTATGCTACATAGGTATATGATATAGCAATGATAATTGACAAGATATCTCATGATATAGCATGGTTTGTATTGAGAGATTGTTAGATCAATAGGGGTATGTCTACATAGATATAATAATGTAATAAGATGTGTAATGTACTGAGTTGGAATCAAAATTATTAGTTTTTAGCTATTAGCTATTAATAAGGAATGATTGGGCATGATGTCCATCATGGTATCAAAAAATCAAGGAAATGCATGATATGGATCATGGCAATACAAATAGGAAAAGCAATTAGGAAACAAGCATACAAAGTAAGAAGCAAGAATCATACACGAGTGGCCAAGGGGCCAAATAATCAAGGGACATGGGGACATGTCACTCAAACTAGAAATAAAGCATACAAGTTATGTTCAAAGTCCACACACACATATAATTGAAACAAGAAAGGTTGGCACAAGGGCCACAAGCACATGGAAGAGTATAAACAAAGGACATTGGAAAATTTTTGAAGGCACATACAAGAGACAAGCAAGAACTAGAAATGCAATCCAATAAGTTACGCTAAGCAAGAAGAGAAAGCATGTAATAACTAGAAATATAGAATCAAATCTAAATAATCAAAGTAAGATTGAAAGTATATAAGACATGTTTAGTATAGGACTAGGTATATGCTAAGAGATACAGTATTGCTAGATACTAGTGAAATGTTGATATAATAATTTGTCTAATCTAGTAAGTAATGTACCCCATCATGATAACTTGGAGTGTGTAGTATAAGAATGATATAACTTAGATGGTGTAGTCATGTAAAAGATGCCCCCAGTGGGTACGTATATTGATGTGTCTTAAATGTAGATGTAGGATGCCATCTCAATGGGTAGAGTGAAGTAATAAATTATTTGGATGTCATTACACACACTCAAATAAGATCAAGTGAAGCATGGTAATGTAGATAAATCAACAAAAAATAGCATAGAACAACAAATGTAATTCTAGCATAGTAGTAGCACTATAAAGCATGGATGATGCATACAATCAAAATATTTTTGTGTTTTGGATATATTTGGATGTTTTTTTTATTTTTAAAATAATGTATGTACATGAAATATAGAGAAGAAATTCTACTAATCGATGAGTCACGAATGAGACTCCCTATCATGATGTCCTATATCAATAAAAGTTATCGTACATGATCGTGATGTGTGATGAAAAGGTTGAGACTATGATTTTGAAATATGTGTGTGTTGTAAATGTTCTAAAATCTCTAAATTAGAGACTAATTATGGGGTCCCTCTATAACTCAGAGAATTTGATGTAACTATAGGGATTTTAGGGACCCATTTGGAAGTAAGAGAAGTTCTCTAAACATGTGCTTTATGTGTAGATGCATGAGATCTCAATTAAGCTACTCTAGGTGTGAATATTTTAATTAGAAGATATTCATAATATTAAATATATATAGGTGTATGCACCCTCTGTACTAATGATGGATGCCTCACTTGTGTCTGAATCTATACTAGAGGAAGAACTATAACTGGTGGGGAAACTAAAACTAGTGGAGAAGCTAGAACTGGTCACTGCAAATGAGATGTCTCTGAAGTGGGTAGTGGTAACTCATATGGAGCTCCACAACTATAATAACCTAATTATTGTGAATGAATTTCATACATCTATGAACTATAGATGGTACTGCTCAAATTTTTTGAATCCATGGGTGACCAAATAACATATCAAAAACTCCTACACTAAGAACTATGGTGAAATGTGTAGTCACATGTGTTGGACCAGTCTATAAAGGAAGTACAATCTCATCTAATGAAATTTATACATTCCCAATAAATACATTGATAACTATATTTGTTGGAGTGATATCCTACTCTTAATATCCTAAATATTATAACAATATAATGGTTGACATGTTGACACTAGAACCATTATCAATGAGAACACTGTGAATGGGTTGATTATGAAAATGTGATATGATAAAGAGTGCATTATAATATAAATTATCCTTAAAATATCTATTTATTTGAGAATGATATCAAAGGTCTAGTTGGAACCCTAGATACATACACACCTATCATACCACTGAAGGGATGTGACTCAACTAAAGGTTCATGGTATGTAACTGGTGGAGGATGTGCATGGTATGTGTGGTGAACACCTAATGTGTCTCATTTATCTTTTTTAGAATTATATTTAAATGGATATAATAAGATTTTCAAAGCTTTATCTTGTGTTGGATTTTCCTATGGATGCTCAATGGAAGTGCCAAGATCAATTAGGTTATCATCTATCAAGTCTTATATCTTATGTCTCAAACTGATGCATCTATTTTTAGTGTGGCTTAGTGCCCTATAAAAATCACAAAATTCATGGTGATAATATCCCCATGGAAGAGGCTTTTTTGGGTTAAATTCCAAAATAGGAGGGAGAGTGATGATGTTACATTCTAATAACTATTATAAAACTTTGGCTGTAGAAACTGGTAGATTGGTAAATGCATGCCAATGAGGTGCTAATAAAACCACACGCTAAGGGGGATATAAAGTTGCATTGACTATTGGTTGATTCTAATTATTTTTATCATTGAATTTGATCTTATACGGGACTTTGCTATTACTCTTGTTTGTTGTATCTAGAATGCTTGTATACTTGAGTTTGCCCATTGAAATGAGTTTGACTTCTCTTTCCTTTAGTGTATGACTAATTTAATGAAGGAAGAGAATATTTTAAACATAATAGATTCATGCAATGCTAGAAGAAGGCTCTATTTGAAGATATCTTATAACTCCTAATCTACCATGGGCCTAGTCATATTATCCAAGATGGTCTTATATCGAAGCACATAGTCTATGAGATGCTCATTTGATATATGTTTTTATTGTGCAATTTTTACATAAGAGACCTTGTCACCAATGTTGATACTAAAATGTGTTAGGAACATGTCAGCTAAAGGATTGAATGCATTGACTGACTGATTTAGTAGACTATAGAACCATTATAAATCATAATCCTTTATAATTCATGGAAATAGCTTGGTAAGTAGCTAGTGATTTGGTACATAATCCAAGAATGCTACATGAAAAGCTATCAAATGTGTCTCTAGATCAATATTGCCATCATAAAAAGTAATCTTAGGTTTGAAAAAACCTTGAGGGAAGGGTGTAAAAGCAATGTGGCATGCCAATGGTGTATGAAAAAGAGAAAAAGAATACAAAGCTTGTGTAGGTCTAGTGGCACATTGTTCAAGATTTAGTACCTTAGATTGAAGAGATCTTATCTCTTGCAAAATGGATTCCACATCATGAGATAGGTATTTATTAGCTGTAACTGGTGGAATAGAGGCAGGTTGGGCTACTATAGGGGGTTGTTGAGACATAGTTTCCACCATAATGTCATTTTTAACTGGTTACTCTATAGGAATGGAAAACTCAACTTGTTTAGCCTTTTTGATTTCCATAAGATATTGTAATATAAGATTATGATATTGAGGCTATTCTCTAAAACTTTGAAGGATCAAATCTTTGTTGAGTACAACTTCATTATCAATAATGAGTAGAAGTGGATTAGTAGGCCAATGTGGTGGAGCATGAGCATTAGTGTGTACATCATCATTGTTATTTTAATATTTCTCATTATTTGAATCATTCTGATTAAAATTGGTGTAATTTGGATGTGTAGAATCTATAGCTAGAGTATGAACTAGTTGTTTATCCATAGTATATGGTCGATTTGAAGGAATCTGGGTGAATTCAAGAGGATTGCCACTAAGTCTTTCACTTCATCTTGAAGGAAGAGATGCAAGGAACATAGGTGGCATAATGAAAACAACTTGGATAATAGTAAACAAGATTAGACTGATATAATCTAAACAAGGAACTGGAATATGCATAGAACGGATATGGAGCTACCAAACATCTAAGGTAATACCTCAAGAAGTAAAATATGAGCTAATATATGTAACTAGGGATTTTTCAAAAATATTTTTGAAAAATACTATGAGTTTTTGAAATTTAAATTGAATTTTTGAGTTAAGTATTCAAGAAAAAATTTAGAAATTTATGGGAAAGTGTATGATTTAATGGGACATAGTAGATGCAACTAGGGCTTGAGATTTTTTTTTTTTTTAAATTACTATGAAATTTCAAAATTTGAGAGGAATTTTTGATTTAGTATTCAAGAAAAAATTCATAAAATAATGGGAAAAATCAGCTAGGAATTTGCCCTAGGGTTTTTAGGGTTTTTGTTCAAAAGATGAAGTAAGTCGGGTTCACTAAATGATTTATTTTTTTTGGAAATTAGTTGTTTAATTTTTAACTAACAAATAAGTCTAAATAGATAGAATCAGTAAATAAAGTATAATAATTAGGCTACTAATTTATGAAATTTGACTGTGATTAGGGATTTTCTAAAAATAGTAGTGAGAGAGAGAAAATCAAAATTATCTTATTTTGTACTACCCTGACTAAGACAAGATCTAGAAATTTATGTGCATGCTTGGGAGACTATTTCAAATAAGAATATAGAGTTTGTTTCTGGATTGGATAAGAGCACCAAAAGTGGGACACCCTAGGTTCTACCACTATAGTCTTATCTTAGTGTTGTTTCCTAGTGATCTAAGCTTTTTAGGTTTTGTGCATTAGGTTTATGTGACCCTTTATATGAAATATTAAAGCCTGAAAGTCTATGGAGTTTAATTTGTACTTGATTTAGTATTTAATACTCTATGTATTATTTATGCTTAAACTTGAATATAAAATTTAGAGAAAGGAGAAGATGGGTTAGTGTGTAAAGGATATGCTAGACACACTTCACACCTTGTGTGTGGGAATGCTACCTACATACAATTACTCCAAGGAGGGATCAAGTTATAGGTAATTCTCCCATTGAAGTTATTGGTGTAATAGTGTGATGAAAATTCAAGTAACTATAAAATTAGGTGTACTTGGAATGACTAGGTACGGGTGTATAGGTTTAAATAAGATTGAAATGCTATTTGATGGTTGTATGTAGAGAATAGGGAAAAGAGCTTGAGTAGTCTTGCTTGTATTCTTGCTTCTCTCTTGTAAATGAGTGTTGACCCTTCTAAAAGGAATTTGAATGGAATTTTATAAGGAATTTAATGATTATTGGTTAAATGAATTCATGTTATACCTACATGAATTAGGATAAGGATTCAGAAGAATATGATCGTTAGAAGCCAAAATACACTTAGATAATAGTGCCAGAAATAGGACACCCTAGGTTTTAGTGTTATGTCCAAGTTTGGGCATTGTTGTCCATGGCTAATGAGACTTAGGGGGATGGATTAAGTATGGAAAGAGTAATCTAGGTCTATAAGGGTCTAGTCTGGGAGGCTATAGATGACTAAGAATCGGTGAAAACATGCCTATGAGGGTCATGAGAGTAAGAAAGATGGACCTATGGATTGGGTGTCATTAGCCACACTCAAGTTACCATATTTCACATTTTATATGACTACACATAGCCTCAACCCACTTGGTTAAATATTATGTGTTTGTGATAATAAAGACATGCCCATCTTGAGAGTGAGGTAATTTGCCTATGAGATCTAATCCCCACATGGAGAATGGCTAAGAAGATTTTATGGTTTGAAGCTCAATTAGAGGTGAATTAATCAAATCATCATGAATCTAGTGAGTACACTTTTTAGCAAATTTGAGGGCATATTTTTTAAGAGTGGGCCAAAAGTATCCCATACATAAGTATTTGTAAGTTATAGCATGTTCGCTATAGTAGCCACCACAAATGCCCCTATGTGTTTGTTCAAGAAGAGGAGGAACCTTATATTTCATAAAAAAATGGAGCAAGGTACCTTTATCATTATGATAATATAGGATTTTATATTGAAATACATAATTAAAATCTTTTTAATAAATATGAATCTTTTCATAGGAATCAAGGTTAGTAGGATAAGTTTGGTGTCCCTGAAATTGAGTGATGTATTTATACCATGGGCTTTGTCAAATGGTGATGGCCTCAATATGGAAGATAAGTGAATCTTATGCTTTATTAGAATATGGATACTTTCTTATTTTGATAAGAAAATTGGGATCGATAAGGACTTGGTGTAAATGAGAAAGATATGTTAAAGAAGCAAGGGAATCAACAATAGAATTTTGAGCTTGAGGGATAGGCTGAATGGTGAAATAAATGAAATATTTAGTGAGAGTGGTTATGATTTGGTGATAATAAATGATATTCTCACTTTTGCATTAGTAATCACCACTGACTTGGTGATAAATGAGCTAGGAATCACCTAAAGCATGCAAGTATTAGATATTTAAATCAAGGGTGGCTCTCATGCATAAGATTAAAGATTCATATTTTTCCATGTTGTTAGTGACATTTAATTTTAATCAAAAAGCTAATGCGATAATTTTTCTAAGAGGGATTGTAAGGATACAACCTACCTCAACTCCTTAAAGGCATTTAACACCATCAAAATGAAGGGTCCAAGTATCCTCATGTAAATCAACATTAATCTTAGGAAGCTCTTAAATAACTAATTTTGGTTTATATTTATCAGGGAAGATAGTGGATTCATCGAGATTACTTACCTAAAGATCAATAGTGAAGTTATGAAAGTAATATTTAATGGATATGTCTTGGTTAAGACCTTTAATATAAATAATATTGTCATTGGGAAGACTATCTTAAAGGTGGTTCGTGGTTAGTACAAGAGCCACAACAAGTTCATCAGTGGTGATTTGTCCTTTGATAGGTTTTTGAGTCATAATACGAAGATCAAATTCCATGGGAAAGACCATCCAATTTCCAATTTTGTCTCTAGGAATAAAGGCTTTGGAGAAGAAATGATGAAGGGGATCATAATGGATGATAATATAAGTGTTTTGATATATCATATAATGTCAAAGTTTTTCAATGGTAAAATATATGGTGAGCCAATCATGTTTAAATTTTGTGTAACATTTCTCATAATGAATGAGGCCTCAGCTGATATAGTAGATGGCATATTATCTTCCAGTATTGTCTTGTTAGGAAAGCATTCCCCAAAATGATATGGGTGTGGAAGAAGTAAATAAGATCAAAGGTCGATAATTTAAAGGGGGATGAAGAGTAGTTGGGTGAAGCAATGACTCTTTGATATTATCAAATTCCTGTTAACATGGATCCATCCATTCTAAAACATTACCTTCATTAAGAAGAGAATTAACATAATAAATATGGTAAGCCATTTTTGGGATGAATCATCAAATTACCCCAAGTTTATCGAGGTAAGTGTGAATATTTAGAATGGATCAAGGGATGGGAATATTAATGATAGTATTAATATTGGTAGGGTCAACGTTGATGCCATGGAGAGAAATTAAGAATCCTAACAATTTTATAGATGTGACAATAAAAACACATTTGTAAGGATTTATTCTAACTTGACAGTCAAAGATAATGGAAAGATAAAAAAGATGAGTCTTGTGATATTTATATTTAGAAATGAGGTCATCCAAATAGTTTTATATGATTTTTTGAATGAGATCATGAAAGATATGAGCCATTTCCCATTGATAGGTAGCTTTAGAATTTTTGAGGCCAAAGGGCATTTTAACATAGAAATAGGTTCTGCGTTCCATGGTGAAAGTTGTCTTATATTGGTCTTTGGGGTTAATGTAAATTTGGTTATATCTTGAGAAACCATCCATAAGAGAAACCATTTAATGAGCAGCTATGTAATTGACAATGGCATCTATTGAATGTAGAGGGAAATTATCCTTGGGATAAACAAGATTAAGGTTATAGAAATCAATGCAAATTTGAATGGCCATGGTGAATTTTTTCCAAATAGGGACTATGTTATAAACTAATTTGGAGTATTCCACTAGTTTGATAAACTTATCATTCATAATTTTGATGATTTCTATATGGCATAAGATGGAAAATTTAGGTGGAAATTTGCATTACTTTTGGCACACATGTTTGGCATCAAGATAAGTGATGATATTATGAATCACAATGCTAGGGTAAATACCAGACATGTCTTCATAGGACCAAGAAAAAAATAATGATATTTATAAAAAAAATAAGCTAAATTTATCATGTTCATCAGGTGTGGGTTCATGAGAAGCTTTAATTAGTTGAGGGCATGATAGAGTACCATATTCAATGTGAGTACTTTTTTTGATAAGCATAGAATTACCATCTTGGAAATGATATGGTGCATTGGGTAAAGAATAAGTTGCATTATTTTTAGGTTGGATGCTAGTGATAAAGTTATTAAAACAAGTGGATTTATTATTCAAATTATCAAGTTTGTGATCTTGTCGAGGAAGTTGAGGTTCTCAGGCATGATGTAATTCAAGAATAGATTCATCACTAGGCAAAGTGGGAAGAGGACCATAATACTCAACTTCTTTATCAAGATCAAGAATTTGATTACCATGGTGATCATATTCAACATGTATCTATTTGACATCTAATGTAATCTTGAGAGTAGGAGTCTATTGATCATATCAGATTGGTGAATTTTTAGTTTATTTGATGGGAGAAGAATTGGATGTAATGATGGGATATGTATGGGTAGATAAGATACAATAATTTCTATATGTTTAAAAGGTAGGATTTGTTTCACTACCTAAGGAGTATCAGAAAGTGGAGAATTAACAAGAGGTACATGACCATTGGGAGCTAATTCAAAATCCATGAAAATGGTGTGAACATCCCGATTGAAAGCATGTATTTGAGGCTAAGTTTTTGGATAATGTGGAACATCCATGTTTCAATATTGAGCTTGGTCCATGGTGTAGTTATCATCATAGGTTGGAAAAATGGTACATGCTTGAGACTCAAGGGGAGTTTTAGAAGCTAAAATTTTGAGGTTATTAAACTTGTGTGGAGACATGATTAGAGGATCTTGGAATAATTTTACCACTCTATAATCATTGCATGTGAGGGCATATTCTGGGTAAGAAGGTTTCTGAGCATTACATGGAGGGGGAAAATTAGTGATCTCATCAATGAGAAGAATAGTGCAATCACAAGGTAAAAAAGAGGGAGGAAGCCACTCTGAGATATATGGATGTAAATTAGTAGTGTTTCAAGTATGTTGTAAGTAATTAGGTTCATCATTATCTAAATCAATAAGAGTGACCTGTAAGTTTGGACTGATGTTGATGAATTTAGGCAAGGGAGCACTATCGATAGTAGGAATGGTAAGAATGTGATATTAATATTTCAGATTGGGAAGTTGAATACTCCAAGGGTTAGGATCAACCTCATGCTTATACCATTTACTATAATATATGAATTTAATACATTGGCTATCGGAAGAAGTGATGGCACTCATTATATGAGTCCAAGGGTGACCAAGGAGTATGTTATAAGATAGGGGAAAATAAAGGACCATAAGTTTAGTTCAAATGATCTTAGGTATAATTGTTAGGGGAAGACAAATATAACCAAGTGGCTTTTGATTAGTTTTATCAAATCCATTACATGTGAGGCATGTTTTCTTGAGATGATCCTTATTATAACCAAGTTATTAGATGATCCACAAAGATGTCACATTAATATCAGACTCTTCATAAACTACAAATTTATGAATAAGGGTAGTACTTATGGCTATTCTAATGAATAGGGGTGCATTGTCATTATGGAAAAGGATTTAATCATTAACCATGTCCTCTATAATATTTTTAGTGGATGGTTTGGAAGAAGGGAAAATGGATTCAATGGTATGCACATTGGTAGGTTAAGGATCAATAAAGGGTGGTTATTCATCTATGGAAGATGGATATTTAATTTCTTATAATTGTTTCATGAGGAATTTGTGATGATGAGGGGAGGTATGAGATAAATCCATAAGGGGAGTCTTGCAAAGAATATAGTTAAGTTCTGTGATAAATTTCTAATGGGATTTAAAAGAAGAACTAGTGTGAGGTTTAGAAGATAAGGTAGATTTTGAAGGAATGAAAGTTGTTGGGGGTTTAGAATAAGGAG
Organism: Torreya grandis; assembly: GCA_037957365.1. Taxonomy (NCBI): domain Eukaryota; kingdom Viridiplantae; phylum Streptophyta; class Pinopsida; order Cupressales; family Taxaceae; genus Torreya; species Torreya grandis. Next base: position 323,728 of record JARHVA010003873.1, on the reverse strand, counting down.
GTAGTTCCTCATAGGATTCTAAAGCTAAATAAGTGGTTATAGTATTTTTGAGAAGTTGTTCCTCTAAAGATGTTTTCTTAGGTTTTGTGATGAGATCTTTGTGAGCTATTTTGTGATGATAGTTGACCTTAGCTATGTTAACATATTGAGAATTTTTTTAATATTAGTCATAGTCGGCATCAATATCAAAAATTTATTTGGTATTTTGTTGATGATTAGATGTGGTAAAATATTTTTGGTTATTAGAAGAAGAATATTTAGGAGCTTGTCATTTTTGAGAAGTAGCAATGTACTCTTGATGATGGAGTTGAATCATGGATTTGTGATTGAAGGAATCACCAAGCATGTAAGAGACAAAAAATTTAGTAAGCCGTTGACAAGTTTTATGGGAGTGACTAATGTCAATATGGAACCAATAAAATTTATTAAGGTCATACCATTTATGAGGATTATTAGGATAAGTAAAGGGTTTAGAGGGTGGTAAGAAGTGTTTCATTTGTTGCATAATTAGTGGTATGTGAGAGGATGGGGGAATGTTGGCTTTGGTAACTCTTGGTTTGGTTTGAGGAGTATTAATAGTGATGGCATTGGTAGAAGTTTTAAAATATCCTTTAAGGAATTTGGTATTAGGTTTGGATTGCTTCATGAGTAAGTCTTGATGTTTGGCTTGGTTAAGAGATTTGTTAAGCGTTTGAGGAGAAAAAGTTTGAACCTTATATTGAAACAAAGGAGTTAAAAATATATAAATATTTTGAAAAATTATCATCAGTCATATTAAGGTCAGTCTTCTAGGCTAAAGAATTCCATTGTTTGATAAAATCATGAGTTTTTCGATGGGAGATTGCTTAGCATTAATGAAATGGATAAGGTAATTTTTAGGAAGGACATTATGTTGAAACTCTTTAACTAGAGGATTGACTAAATTTTCAAGTTGATGAATGGAATGTTGTGGAAGTTGGTTATACCATTCAAATACATTTCTACTAAAGGTTTTAACCAGAATTTTAGTTGTGGTAAAAGTATTGGTTTGGATCCACTCTTTGTAAATATTACCAAAGTATTTGATAAAGGATGCAAGGTTTTTAGTCCCATAATAATTGATATTTGGATATATATTACCAATATTAATAGACATGATGAAAGGAGATACAGGCTCATTTTGGATATTCTGAAGCATTTTTTATTCATAATAGGTTGAGAAATAACATTTCCTGAGGCATCTCTAAGAGGTGAAGGAGTAAAATTTGGATTGGATTGAAGATTGATAACCGTAGGTTGATTAGCCATATTGATTAAATGACATTGTAATTACATCATTTGAGAGGTGTTAGATGTTTGCATTATGTTCATTTGATGTATGAATTGTGCAATAATTTGAGTCATATCAATTAGTAGGTTGGTGTTTGTAAGAGAACTCCCCAAATTGGTATTAGGGGGAGGGTTGTTGGAAGTTTGATTACTAGTGGGATTTTTGGATAGATTTATTTCAATTTCTCTCACATTATGTTGAAAAGCTTCAAGATGAGAATTGTCTTTATAGGTACAAAAAGGATAAGATCCACATACTTTGTCATGAGGTGTGATTTAAATGATGTTACAATCCATGGATGAAGGAGGGGAAGAAGTCATACAAGAGTATGGGTTTTATTCAGAGGTAAAGAAGGGGATAAAAGAATACCCCATATAGTGTCTAAATGGATTTATGTTGTCCAAGAAGATTATAATATGGGATTTCATGATATTTTGAGTAAATGAATAGAATGTTAAGGATTGAGAAATAAATAACTAAGTCATCTTGATAGGAAAGTAGGGTCAATAATCAAATACATGGTTGACTAGGTCAACTATATATTGCTAAAAGGGACTTGAGAAGAGTATAGAGTTGACTAAGTTGAATTAGTACTATTGAACAAAAGGAAAATAAGCATACATGGTTAATCAAGTTTACTTAGTACTATAGGCAAAAAAAATGATATTTTGTTAAGGATACAGAGTCGACTAAGTCGACTTAGTACTGTAACCTGATTGACAAGAAAGAGTATAAGGTCAACTAGGTTGACTTAGTACTATAGACAATGAAAAATATAGTCTATGAGAGACTATGTTAAAAAAATGATGTGGTAAAAATATGAAAAAAAAATTAATGTGAAGCATGAAAAGGAAGTAAACACACAAACAATCGGATCAATAAGAATGATCCAATTGGGGCTCATAACACAAAAACTTAAACCAATGTTGGTTAATGCAAATATTTTTAATACAACACACAATGATTAGAGTGATAGCAATCAATTGAAAAGTAAATGATAACTACGTGGTCATCTTAAGTGTTGTTAGATTATTATAAAGTGTTATTTTAAGTGTGATAGGGAAGTTAGCTAAAAATAAGGAACTAAAAATCAAGGAATGCTTGTGAGGAAATGAGCGACACTTGAAAGACAGATGCTTACGATGCTACTTTTATTGTTTTTGAGGCTGTACAAATGGCCAATAGCCAAATGGGGCTATTTTTGGAAAGGTTGGAGCAATCTGGGAGACTTGATGCTTGGTGAGTTTTTGGATAGACTTAGTCTCAGAGACTAAGCACATAGATTGCTGCTTGGAAAAATCAATCACATCTGTGAGAGAGAGAGAGAGAGAGAGAGAGAGAGAGAGAGAGAGAGATCTTCAATTTTCATTCCTTTAAGATCAATATAAGAAATAATCCTATCAATAAAATTATAGGGAAAAGCATTCAAAAACTTGATCTTAATCTTAGTGGATGAAAAACTCTTGCTTTCATATGCCAATTCTCTGAACTGTTTGGCAAAGGCATCAAACTATTTCAAATCACATAGCTCCATCTTGAGAAGCCATTTCTTTGATTCCAGCTCACTATTAGCAACTGGAGGTGCAAACTCATTAATCAATAAATTAAATAATGTGGCTAATGGATTAGGCTAATTATGTACATGCTCATATTGTTCAGCTTCAGACATAGTACTCCACCACTGGTTAATAATACCCCAAAAGAACTTTGTAGCAAAATAAGTAGTTCCTTCTGGATCTAAATGTGCATTAATAGTGATGACTCTCATAGAATTACACCATGCAATAATTTCATTTAATGGATTAAGGAGATCATCAATATTAAGATACCATGGCTGTAACTGGACATGTGTTCTTTGCATAAGAGTGGTATTGGGCTGCTTCTTACAAGCCTTAAAATTAGAGCCAAAAGAAATTGGACACATAAGCCTTTTGACAGAAGATTCTGCTTGATGATCTTGTTTATAAAGCCAGTCTAAACTATCTTCTAAGGCATCTAGTTTAGAATCAATAGAAGACACTTATTTTTTAATCTTCTCTATGTTATCTTTAATATATTGAACATCTCGACAAAGATCATTAAAATTCTTTGTGAAGTGTGAGTTGAACCTTGCAGTATAATTTCTTTGTTTGAACTCATTTGAGGGTTCAACATCTCCTTGGTAAGCAGCTAAAAAGAATTGTATAGGTCCTGTTGATTGCTTATATACTCCTTTGTGAGGTGGCCATCTTCCACCTTTATACAGAGTAACTTTGTTCTCTGTATAGAATTATAGACTATCTTCTCTGGGAAGATTCGTCATTGTGTAGGGTAATTGATCCTTTGGATCACTTCCCTGGTTAATTTCTTCATCTTCTATCAAGATATGACCTATTTTGACAATTTTGTGAGAAGAGGAAGTTGATGGTTTGGAGGGAGAAAAATTTGAAGAATTGATAGACAAAGATCTAGGAAGTATATTTACAGTTCTACCATCACTTTTAGGTATTGTGGCTTGACCTTTCATTCTAGGGGAGACATTTTTTAACCAGTCAAGTTTCCAATCAGAAGGTATTTCTATAGACTCTATATGACCTTTTTGGAGTTGGATAGTACCACTAAGTCTTCTGGCATAAGGCAGATTTTCTAAGATCTTTGGATGGTTAGTATTTGTCATACTATAGACAAAAGAAATATTAATAGAAGCATACTTAAATTCACCAAACATATCAAGGCCAAAAAGAGAGGTAAATAATCCCCAACAATCTAAAGATCCATTTTTGACTTCTTTACATCCCTTATCACAGACTGCGACAGAGAGATTAGGACAAAATTCAAAACAAATAACTTCATCCTTCATACGACCAAGTCTAGATATTTGAAAAGAATGTTTAAAACTAACATGGTGATGATCACACAAAGTAAGATATATAACAGGCTTATAACTAAGAGTTAACTCGATAGATTTGATTCAGGGCTTAACAAAAGGCATATATGTAGAATTATAAACAAACTTAGATTTTAGAAGTTTAGACTTCTTATATACACGCAAAGCTTTGATAGCCAAAGGTTTATACAAGCTATTTTCTTTTTCAAGGGTTTCTTCAGTAATATCAATATCTGGACAGTCAGATATCTGTTCAGGAATGAAAGAAGGGAGTTCATAGGTTCCTTCTAACTCAGACTCATTCAAGATTTCTACTATGGAGGTTGTTTGGGCTTTTTTGAATTCCATAGTGAGGATATTTGAGGTCTAGTAAGCGAGAAAATTATGATAAGGGAAATAGGAAATGCAGAGATAAAAAGGCCTATGACAATTTTAAAATGGCTGGAGACTCGATGTAATAAACTTTCCCAAAGAATTTTTCAAAGTAGAGAACTCAAAAAGTCAGAAAGAAATTCTTACAGCTCAATAGATCTTCACAATGGCTCTGATACCAATCTCTTATCGTCAGTAGATGCCTCTTTCTTTCACAACTTTATATTGCAAAAAACCCGTGATAGTAGGCAGGGGCCGAATGGCTACGGCTTCACACTATTAAAATCAAAATATTTTACAAACACTTGTTTAATTTTTGATTCTCAGGATCCTTTGAAAAGGGCAAGAGAAGAGCATACTCTTAGAACAAGGCTACTAGATTTATAAAGCTTAGAATTTTTTTGGTGCAAACTTTATGGAGGAAAGGCCTATATATAGTATTTTGGGAGATCTTGCTCGAAATGTCTGTCAGGGTGGTGTCATGTCCCATCATACTTTACAGTGTAAAAGTTGATCTATAGAGAAATGTTGTTGGATGCACTAGATGATGATGATGTTTGGTTAGGTGGGTTCGACATTGCTTCCACTTTAGTCAGTAAGTCATCTTCGTTGATTGGATTGAAAAGACATCTGAGCTAGAAAATACTGGAAAGATGTTAGTGATGGGGTCCAACTTCGCATGCATGATATCATGGAGTGATGTAAAAATAAGATTCCCACTCCAATTGTCTTCTAATGATGGTATGCACGACAGTGTCTTGATCATGGTTCTCCTCTTCATGAATATGGTATGGGCCATGTCTGGCAATCCACCGATTGAGGTGTTCATTAAATAGAGACCTAATTTTTATCAGCCATGTCCATAATGGATGCTTTAATAATTTAGTGAACTAATGGTACACAAATTCAATATTTAATCTTTCGATATAGATGACTATAATTTTGATGACGATTCGCCTGGATAGTAGCTGTTGAAGACATTTGTAGATCTTGTCCTGCTACATAAAAAATCCTTGTATATCTTGGATGCAACCCTTCATGAATAATATATTCTTGGACAAGGATATTCAAAGAAGGAAATCCTTGATTGTAAATTTTGGTTAAGTTAAAACTAGGAATGGGTTGATGCATTAGTGTATCTAGAGGATTTCTACTAAGCCAATCTGTAATAATATTATCAGTACCTTTGATGTGTTCTACTGTAAAATTAAACTAATTAAAAAATGCTTTCCATCTAACATATTTACTGCGACCATCATTTCGACCATGATCTTTTTCTTTAAAGGTCAAAAATCTAGTACAGTCGATAATAACAATAAAATGAGGCAAATGGAGAAGTTTTAACATAAACTTCTCAAGGCATTTCTTTATAGCATAGATTTCTTTATCATATGAAATCCATTTGAAAACATCATTACTAAAAACTCCACTGGCGAATTCACAAACAAATTCCTTATTATTGTGCACGTAAACAAGTACTCCTCCCCATGCAATATCAGAGGCATTAGTATAAACCTTCATTTGGTTTGATTTTGGGATATGCAATTTTCGGAGTGAAGCAATAATTGATTTGATCTTTTGAACAGCTGCTGTATGTTTTTCATCCTAATGGAAAGCTTTCTTCTTCTGGAGAAGTTCTTGAAGAATAAACCTGTCTTCACCAGAATTAGGATAAAAACTATTTAAATAGTTAAGCAATCCCAAAAATGCTTGAAGCTTAGATTTATCTAGCTTCTCTAGAAAACTGATGACCTTCTCTTTAATGTGTGGCTGGATTTACAATCTAGAATCTCAGATCACCATTCTGAGAAAATTGCATTCAGTTTTACACAATTGAATCTTTGTTTTTGAAAGTACGATCCCTGCATCTTGAGCTAATTGAAAGAATAAAGAGAGATGAGTAAAATGGTCAGTAAGAGAATTACTAAAAATTAGTATATCATCAATATATACACACAAAAATTTAGAAGTGCCTTGAAATATTTTATCCATATGATCCTGATAATATGCTGGGGCATTCATCAAGCCGAAAGGCATTACTGTCCACTGGAAATGGCCAAAAGGGTAGCTAAATGTTGTCTTTTCCCTGTCAGCTCTTTGACTCTGATTTGATAAAACCCTGACTTGAAATCAAACTAGGAGAAGTATTTACATTATGCAACTTTCTCCAACAAATAGCTTTTATCTAGAATTGGATATGGAAATGGTTGTGTGATAGCATTTAATGGCCTATAATTGATGACCATTCTTTTCTTTCCTCTTTTTTGCTCAGAATGTTTGTTAACCATGAAAGCATAACAACAAAAAGGGGAAGTTGATTTTTCAATAAAACCATTAACCTCCAGTTCTTTGATCTAGAGTTCCATATCATTATAATCCTGAACTGGTATTGGGATCTTTTTCCCAATCTTCATATGTTTACCTTTGAGGATTTTTATGTCCATCTCAGGCATAGATTTTGACCAAAATTGTTGAGGGTTGTCAGAACAGAGAGTGGCTTTAATCTTTTCTCCTATTTCTTGGATTTTAGCTGGGATTATTATTTTTGGTATTTGAGTCATTGAACATGGAAATTATTCAGTGGCATAGATGAGGCAAGGAATTCTAAGCCTTTCATTCTCTATTGTAAACATAATACTCTTGATGGTTGAACCATAAGGAGAGTATCTGTCAACAAAGGCACTGCCTAGAAGAATATCTACATGCATTCTATCTAAAGCAAAGAAATTAGCATGGAAGATTTTGTCTTATATCCTAAGGGTCTACTAATGTTTATATTTTCTACAGATAAAACTATTCCCTTGGACATCTAGGCTCTTATAAGCCAGTGTATCATCCAATGTCTTCCAATCATGGATGAGTTGTGATTTTGCAAAAGAGAGAGAAGCTCTTGTGTCTATCTGAGCATCTACTAGTATGCCCTTGATTTCTAAGGTGATAAACTAGGCAAACATTCCATTAATCAGCTAAGTTAAGTAAGCTGGTTGTGGAATTTCCAAAGGAGGAATACTAGTACATACCATTTTTTGTCTCCCTGGATCCTGAACAATGGATTGTTCAGTGTAGACATCTTCAGTTTTTAGTTCTACTTCTTCTTCTTGGAAATTACTACATTCACCTAGACAGTAATCTTGATCTGATTAGAAAGAGCTTTCTACTTCTTCATCCTCTTCTTTTTCTTCTCTGGGCAATAATACATCCCACTGTGTCTCTATCTTTGGTGCTTGAATTTCTCTTAGACTATCTCTGCTAGTGAATTTGTTTTTGATCCAAGAGTCACTAGGCTTGAAAGAGCTCTAAAATTGCAAAGGAGGATGTTGAGGCCTTTGCAATGTTGGTGGCATCCTTGGCATTGAGGGTTGTATCCTTTAATCCTTTGTTTTTCTAGCCTTTCTTGTACTTCTTCATGATGTCTAGACCAGGTTCCATGTGCTTCATAGTGTAGTTGTGAATGATCATGATGTCAAAGTCGGTACCATGGGCATTACATGTTGGTTAGCAGTTATTCCAAGTCATTGGCTAATGACTCGAGAGCATCTGCATCATTGTCATCTTATGAATCAGCTTCAGGGAGATCATCTAGAATTGGTTCATAGATGTCATCGTGTAAGTAAAGGTCTTCATCAAAATCAACAATATCCCACCACACTGCTGCATTGGAGGTGAATACAACTTTAACTATAGGAATTTTATAGTGACATTGAGGATCAATATGGCCATGTTTGCAACAGATGTATCAAATAGGTTGTTTGGATGCAGGACGAGCAGTTCATCATTTCTTGAGGAAACGATGAGGAGGTGCATAGGAATGCTTGCGAGGAAATGAGAAATGACAGAAAGACAGACACTTGTAATGCTATTTTTGTTGTTTTTGAGGCTGTACAAATGGCTGACAGCCAAATGGGACTATTTTTGGAAAGGCTGGATCAATTTGGGAGGCTTGATGCTTGGTGAGTTTTTGGATAGACTTAGTCTCAGAGAATAAGCACATAGCTTGCTGCTTGGAAAAATACATCACATCTGAGAGAGAGAGATCTTCAATTGTCAGTCCTTTAAGATCAATATAATAAATAATCCTATCAATAAGATTATAGGGTAGAGCATGCAAAAACTTGCTCTTAATCTCAGTGGATGAGAAACTCTTGCTTTCGTATGCCAATTCTCTGTACTATTTGGCAAAGGCATCAAACTGTTTCAAATCACATAGCTCCATCTTGAGAAGCCATTTATTTGATTCCAATTCTCTATTAGCAATTGGAGGTGCAAACTCATTAATCAAAAAATTAAATAATGTGGCTAATGGATCAGGCTGATTATGTACACGCTCATATTGTTCAGCTTCAGACATAGTACTCCACCTCTAGTTAATAATACCCCAAAAGAAATTTGTATCAAAATAAGTAGTTCCAGCTGGATCTAAATGTGCATTAATAGTGATGACTCTCATAGAATTACACCATGCAGTAATTTCATTTAATGGATTAAGGAGATCATCAATATTAAGATACCATGGTTGTAACTGGACAAGTGTTCTTTGTATAAGAGTGGTATTGGGTTGCTTCTTACAAGCCTTAAAATTAGAGCCGAAAGCAATTGGACACAAAAGCCTTTTGATAGAAGATTTTGCTTGTTGATCCTATTTAGAAAGCCAGTCTAAACTATCTTCTAAGGCATCTAGTTTAGAATCAATAGAAGACACTTGTTTTTGTATCTTCTCTATGTTATCTTTAATATATAGAACATCTCGACAGTGATCATCAAAAATTCTCTGTGAAGTGTGAGTTGAACATTGCAGTATAATTTCTTTGTTTGAACTCATTTAAGGGTTCAACATCTCCTTGGTAAGCAACTAAAAAGTATTGTATAGTTCTTGTTGATTGCTTATAGACTCCTTTGTGAGGTGGCCATCTTCCGCCTTTATACAGAGTAACTTTGTTCTTTGTATAGAATTCTAGACTATCTTCTCTGGGAAGATTCATCATTGTGCAGGGTAATTCATCCTTTGGATCACTTCCCTAGTTAATTTCTTCATCTTCTATCAAGATATGACATGTTTTGACAGTTCTACGAGAAGAGGAAGTTGATGGTCTGGAGGGAGAAAAATTTGAAGAATTGATAGACAAAGATCTGGGAAGTATATTTACAGTTCTGCCATCACTTTTATGTACTGTGGCTTGACCTTTCATTCTAGGGGAGACAATTTTTAACCAGTCAAGTTTCCAATCAGAAGGTATTTCTAAAGACTCTATATGACCTTTCTAGACTTGGACAATACCACTAAGTCTTCTGGCATAAGGCAAATTTTCTAAGATCTTTAGATGGTTAGTATTTGTCATACTATAGACAACAAAAATATTAATAGAAGCATACTTAAATTCACCAAACATATCAAGGCCAAAAATAGAGGTGAATAATCCCCAACAATCTAAAGATCCATTTTTGACTTCTTTACATTCCTTATCGCAGACTGTGACAGAGAGATTAAGACAAAATTCAAAACAAATAACTTCATCATTCAAACGACCAAGACTGGATATTTGACAAGAATGTTTAAAACTAACTTGGTGACAATCACACAAAGCAAGATATATAATAGGCTTAATATTACCAGGCATCAAAGGAGTTATATGAATTTTGATAAGACCAAAGTGAACAAATTTCACATCTTCATGTGACCTGATATAAGTGATCTCTGGTTCAGGTAAAAAAGATAGTAAATTTGTTTGGAAACTCTTGTTTGGCTTATAAGTAAGAGTTAACTCGATGGATTTGATTTGGGGCTTAACAAAAGACATATATGTAGAATTATAAACAAACTTAGATTTTATAAGTTTAGACTTATTATATACATGTGAAGCTTTGATAGCTGGAGGTTTATACAAGCTATTTTCTTTTTCAAGGGTTTCTTCAGTAATCTCAATATCTGGACAGTCAGATATCTATTCAAGAATGAAAGAAGGGAGTTCATAGGTTCCTTCTAACTCAGACTCATTCATGATTTCTACTATGGAGGTCGTTTGGGCTTTTCTAAATTCCATAGCGAGGAGATTTGGGGTCTGGTAAGCGAGAAAATTCTGATAAGGGAAATAGGAAATGTAGAGATAAAAAGGCCTATGACAGTTTTAAAATGGCCAGAGACTCGACGCAATAAACTTTCCCAAAGAATTTTTCAAAACAAATAACTCAAAAAGCTGAAGTAAGAAATTCTTACATCTCAACAGATCTTCACAATAGCTAATAGTGACTCTGAACTTAGGACTGCTTCTTACAAGCCTTAAAATTAGAGCCGAAAGCAATTGGACACATAAGCCTTTTGACAGAAGATTATGCTTGTTCATCCTATTTAGAAAGCTAGTCTAAACTATCTTCTAAGGCATCTAGTTTAGAATCAATAAAAGACACTTGTTTTTGTATCTTCTCTATGTTATCTTTAATATACAGAACATCTCGACAGAGATCATCAAAATTCTTTGTGAAGTGTGAGTTGAACCTTGCAGTATAATTTCTTTGTTTGAACTCATTTGAGGTTTCAACATCTCCTTGGTAAGCATCTAAAAAGTATTGTATAGTTCCTATTGACTACTTATATACTCCTTTGTGAGGTGGCCATCATCTACCTTTATACAGAGTAACTTTGTTCTCTGTATAGAATTCTAGACTATCTTCTCTGGAAAGATTCGTCATTGTGTAGGGTAATTGATCCTTTGGATCGCTTCCCTAGTTAATTTCTTCATCTTCTATCAAGATATGACCTATTTTGACAGTTTTGCGAGAAGAGGAAGTTGATGGTCTAGAGGGAGAAAATTTTGAAGAATTGGCAGACAAAGATCTGGGAAGTATATTCATAGTTCGGCCATCACTTTTATGTACTATGGCTTGAACTTTCATTCTAGGGGAGACATTTTTTAACCAATCAAGTTTCCAATCAGAAGGTATTTCTACAGACTCTATATGACCTTTCTGGAGTTGGATATCCTTGTCCAAACATATCAAGCATACTTAAGGCTCTAATTTTAAGGCTTGTAAGAAGCAACCCAATACCACTCTTATACAAAGAACACATGTCTAGTTATAGCCATGGTATCTTAATATTGATGATCACCTTAATCCATTAATTGAAATTACTGCATGGTGTAATTCTATGAGAGTCATCACTATTAATGCACATTTAGATCTAGCTGGAACCACTTATTTTGCTACAAAGTTCTTTTGGGGTATTATTAACTAGTGGTGGAGTACTATGTCTGAAGCCAAACAATATGAGCGTGTACATAATCAGCTTGATCTATTAGCCACATTGTTTAATTTATTGATTAATGAGTTTGCACCTCCAGTTGCTAATAGAGAAATGAAATCAAATAAATGGCTTCTCAAGATAGAGCTATGTGATTTTAAACAGTTTGATGCCTTTGCCAAATAGTTTAGAGAATTGGCATATGAAAGCAAGAGTTTTTCATTCACTGAGATTAAGATCAATTTTTGCATGCTCTACCCTATAATCTTATTGATAGGATTATTTATTATATTGATCTTAAAGGACTAAAAATTGAAGATCTATCTCTCTCTCATATGTGATTGATTTTTCCAAGCAGCAAGCTATGTGCTTAGTCTTTGAGACTAAGTCTATCCAAAAACTTACCAAGAATCAAGCCTCCCAGATTGCTCTAGCCTTTCTAGAAATAACCCGATTTGGCTGTTGGCCATTTGTACAACCTTGAAAATAACAAAAATAGTGTCGCAAGCATCTGTCTTTCCAGCGTCGCTCATTTCCTTGCAAGCATTCCTATGCACCTCCTCATTATTTCCTCAAGAAACAATGAACTGCTCATCCTCCATCCAAATAGCCTATTTGCTACATTTGTCACAAACATGGCCATATTGATCCTCAATGTCACTATAAAAATCTTGAAATTAAAGCTATATTCACCTCCAACATAGCAGTGTGGTGGGATATTGTTGATTCTGATGAAGACCTTTACTTACAGGATGACATCTATGAACCAATTCTAAATGATCTCCCTGAAGATGATTCAAAAGATGAAAATGATGCAGATGCTCTTGACTCATTAGCTGATGACTTGGAATAATTGCTAACTAACATGCAACGCCCATGGTACCGACCTCGGCATCATGATCATTCACAGCTACACTATGAAGCACATGGAACCTGGTCTAGACATCATCAAGAAGAACAAGAAAGGCCAAAAAAACCAAGGATCAGAGGATACTCTACAGGATAAGGAACATCCAGAGGGAAACAACCCTAAATGCCAAGGATGCCACCAACATTGCAAAGGCCTCAACATCCTCCTTTGCAATTTTAGAGCTCTTTCAAGCCCAACGACTCTTGGATCAAAAACAAATTCACCAGTAGAGATAGTCCAATAGAAATTCAAGCACCAAAGATAGAGCCACAGTGGGATGTATTATTGCCCACAGAAGAAAAAGAAGAGGATGAAGAAGTAGAAAGCTCTTTCTACTCAGACCAAGATTACTACCCAGGTGAATGTAGTAATTTCCAAGAAGAAGAAGAAGTAGAACCAAAAACTGAAGATGTCTACACTGAACAATCCATTGTTCAAGATCCAGGGAGACAAAAATTGGTATGTACTAGTATTCCTCCTTTGGAAATTCCACAACTAGCTTACTTAACTCAGCTGATTAATGGTAATTTTTCCCAGTATATCACCTTAAAAATCAATGGTAGACTAGTAGATGCTCAGATAGACACAGGAGCTTCTCTCTCTTTTGAAAAATCACAACTCATCCATGATTGGAAGACATTGGATGATACACTGGCTTATAAGAGCCTAGATGTCCAAGGGAATAGTTTTATCTGTAAAAAATATAAACATCAGCAGAGCCTTAGGATACAAGACAAAATCTTCCATGTTGATTTCTTTACTTTAGATAGAATACCTGTAGATATTCTTCTAGGTGGTGCCTTTATTGACAGATGCTCTCCTTATGGTTCAACCACCAATAGTATTATATTTACAATAGAGAATGAAAGGCTTAGAATTCCTCACCTCATCTATGCCACTGAACAATTTCTAAGTTCAATGACCCAAATACCAGAAATAATAATCCTAGATGAAATCCAAGAAATAAGAGAAAAGATTAAAGCCACTATCTGTTCTGACAACCCTCAGTAGTTTTGGTCAAAATCTATGCCTGAGATGGACATAAAAATACTCGAAGGTAAATATATGAAGATTGGGAAAAATATCCCAATACCAGCTCAAGATTATAACGATATGGAACTCCAGATCAAAGAACTGGAGCTTAATGGTTTTATTGAAAAATCAACTTCCCCTTTTTGTTGTTATGCTTTCATGCTTAACAAACATTCTAAGCAAAAAACAGGAAAGAAAAGAATAGTCATCAATTATAGGCCATTAAATGCTATCACATAGCCATTTTCGTATCTAATTCTAGATAAAAGCTATTTGTTGGAGAAAGTTACACAATGTAAATGCTTCTCCTAGTTTGATTGCAAGTCAAGATTTTATCAAATCAGAGTCAAAAAAGATGATAGGGAAAAGACAGCATTTAGCTACCCTTTCGGCCATTTCTAGTGGACAGTAATGCCTTTCAGCTTGATGAATGCCCCAGCATATTATCAGGCTCATATGGATAAAATATTTCAAGGCACTTCTAAATTTATGTGTGCATATATTGATGATATACTAATTTTTAGTAATTCTCTTACTGACCATTTTACTCATCTCTCCCAATTCTTTCAACTAGCTCAAGATGTAGGGATTGTACTTTCAAAAACAAAGAATCAGTTGTGTAAAATTGAATGCAATTTTCTCAAAATGGTGATCCAAGATTCTAGACTGCAAATCTAGCCACACATTAAAGAGAAGGTCATCCGTTTTCCAGAGAAGCTAGATAAATCTAAGCTTTAAGCATTTTTGGGATTGCTTAACTATTTAAATAGTTTTTATCCTAATTCTGGTGAAGACAAGTTTATTCTTCAAGAACTTCTCTAGAAGAAGAAAGCTTTCCATTGGGATGAAAAACATACAACAACTATTCAAAAGATCAAATCAATGGTTGCTTCACTCCCAGAATTTCATATCCCAAAATCAAACCAAATGAAGGTTTATACTGATGCCTCCGATATTGCATGGGGAGGAGTACTTGTTTGCGTGCAAAATAATAAGGAATTTGTTTGTGAATTCGCTAGTGGAGTTTTTAGTACTGATGTTTTCAAATGGATTTCATATGATAAAGAAATATATGCTATAAAGAAATGCCTTGAGAAGTTTATGTTAAAACTTCTCCATTTGCCTCATTTTATTGTTATTATCAACTGTACTAGATTTTTGACCTTTAAAGAAAAATATCATGGTCAGAATGATGGTCGCAGTAAATATGTTAGATGGCAAGCATTTTTTTATCAGTTTAATTTTACAGTAGAACACATCAAAGGTACTGATAATATTATTATAGATTAGCTTAGCAGAAATCCTCTAGCTACACTGATGCATCAACCCAATCCTGGTTTTAACTTAACCAAAATTTACAATCAAGGATTTCCTTCTTTGAATATCCTTGTTCGAGAATAGATTCTTCATGAAGGGTTGCATCCAAGATATACAAGGATTTCTTATGCAGCAGGACAAGATCTACAAATGTCTTCAATAGCTACTATCCAGGCAAATCATCATCAAAATTTTGGAGTCATCTATATCGAAAGATTAAATAGTGAATTTCTATACCATCAGTTCACTGAATTATTAAAGCATCCATTATGGACATGGCTGATAAAAATTAGGACTCCATTTAATGAACACCTATATCAGTGGATTGCCAGACATGGCCCACACCATATTTATGAAGAGGAGAACCATGATCAAGACATTGTTGTGCATACCATCATTAGAAGACAGTTGGAGTGGGAATCTTATTTTTACATCACTCCACGATATCATGCATGCGAAGCTAGATCCCAGCACTAGCATCTTTCTAGTACTTTCTAGCTCAGATGTCTTTTCAATCCAATCAGTGAAAATGACTTACTGATTAAAGTGGAAGCAATGTTGGACCCACCTAACCAAACATCATCATCATCCAGCGCATCCAACAGCATTTCCCTGTAGATCAAATTTTATGTTTTAAAGTATGATGGGACATGACACTACCCTGACAGAGATTTTGGGTAGGACCTCCCAAAATACTATATATAGGCCTTTCCTCCATAGAGTTTGCATCAAAAAAATTCTAATATTTAGAAATCTAGTAGCCTTGTTCTAAGAGTATGCTCTACTCTTACCCTTTTTGAAGGATCTTGAGAATCATAAATTAAGCAAGTGTTTGTAAAATATTTTGATTTTAATAGTGTGAAGTCGTAGCCATTTGGCCCCTACCTAATGTCACAGGTTTTTTGCAATATAAAGTTGTGAAAGGAGGCATCTACTGACGATAAAAGTTTGGTCTGCAATATAAAGTTGTGAAAGAAGGAGGAGTCTAATGATGATAAAAGATTGGTATCAGAACCAAGTTCAGAGTCACTGTGAGCTATTGTGAACATCTGTTGAGCTATAAGAATTTCTTGCTTCAACTTTTTTAGTTCTCTACTTTGAAAAATTCTTTGGGAAAGTTTATTGCATTGAGTCTCTGGCCATTTTAAAATTTTCATAGGCCTTTTTCTCTCAGGATTTCCTATTTCCCTTATCAAAATTTTCTCACTTACCAGACCTCAAATCTCCTCACTATGGAATTCAAAAAAGACCAAATAACCTCCATAGTAGAAATCATGAACGATTCTGAGTTAGAAGGAACCTATGAACTCCCTTCTTTCATTCCTGAATAGATATTTGACTATCCAGATATTGAGATTACTAAAAAAACCCTTGAAAAAAATTAGCTTTTTTAAACCTCCAACTATCAAAGCTTCACATGTATATAAGAAGTCTGAACTTCTAAAATCTAAGTTTATTTATAATTCTACATATATGTCTTTTGTTAAGCCCCGAATCAAATCCGTAGAGTTAACTCTTAGTTATAAGCCAAACAAGAGTTTCCAAACAAATTTACTATCTTTGTTACCTGAACTAGAGATCAATTATATCAGGTCACATGAAGATGTGAAATTTGTTCACTTTGGTCTTATCAAAATTCATACAACTCCTTTAATTCCTAGTAATATTAAGCCTATTATATATCTTGCTTTGTGTGATAATCGCCAAGTTAGTTTTAAACATTCTTGTCAAATATCCAGGCTTGGTCATTTGAACAATGAAGTTATTTGGTTTGAATTTTGTCCTAATCTCTCTATCGTAGTCTGTGATAAGGGATGTAAAGAAGTCAAAAATGGATCTTTAGATTGTTTGGGATTATTCACCTCTCTTTTTGTCCTTGATATGTTTGGTGAATTTAAGTATGCTTCTATTAATATTTATGTTGTCTATAGTATGACAAATACTAACCATCCAAAGATCTTAGAAAATCTACCTTATGCCAGAAGACTTAGTGGTGCTGTCCAACTCTAGAAAGGTCATATAGAGTCTGTAGAAATACCTTCTGATTGGAAACTTGACTGGTTAAAATATGTCTCCCCTAGAATGAAAGGTCAAGCCTGTTAGGAACCCGTGGAAGCACAATTGATTACTTTTCTTATAAGCAATTAAACATGGAATTGAACCAGAATGATTAAGTAACTAGAAACTTGAAACAACACAGAATTTGAGAGACAATACACAATCTTGTATTAAATAATCTTCAGAAGAAAATACAATAAAGAAGATGCCACTTCTTCTTCCACCTCTAAGGCTTGCCACACCTCAAGGACTTCTTCCCTCTCTCTCTCTTGCTCAACCACAACCAACTCTACAACCTGAGTTGTTATCCCCTCCTTGAATGCTTCAGCTGATCTCCTTGACCTTACACCTTGTAGATCTCCTTGACCTTGCTTTCTTGCTTCAATACTTTACTTGCCTTAATTACAATACATGCCTCATGGGTCTTTAAATAGGATCCCATGCATACAATAATTAGACCTCTAATTACAATAATTAGAAACACAGACTCAAGACTTAAATTAGTATTCAACATGCAAGCACTCTTGGACCTTTTAAATTAGACGAGTCTAATTTTGGAAACGTGTTCTGGAAACACATGCAACTGCATGCACACGCATAGGTGATCGACGTCAGTTGCTGTCAGTCTGCTCCTGACCGATGTTGGCCGATCCTTAGTCCCTGCCTGACCGACGTTGGCAATACTACCGATGCCGGTTACTGGTTACACTCAGTAACTCCCTGATTGGCACCCTGGTGAATCTTTTAGCTCCACAACTTAACAATCTCCCACTTGGAGATAAATAGTTGCACCTGTACAACAACCCCCACTAACCATCTTAGGCACCTCCATCTTCAAGCTCAATTTTGAAGACCAACTACCACACATCCTATGATGTTATACCTGTCATCCAAGTCCCCTGCCACATCTAAACTTTCTGACAACTCCCACTAGAGACAAAATCAACCTGTGATATTCCTTGTCTCTTATGCCAAAGAATTTTGTTGCTCCCAAATTCTTCATGACATACCTCTGAACTAACTTTACCTTTATCTCAGAAACTCCCTGTATATGTAACCCTGCAACAAGCAACACAATACAATAACAAGATAATGTAGCTAATATTATCCAACCTAGTAAAGAGAAATACAATGGTCAAACCTCCATTGTCCTGCAGCCTACTCAAGACTATATACCCTGGCCTTCTGTCTCACATGTCCATCCACTCTCTTCTCTAACTTGGGAATCCATCCCTCTATTAGTGCTTTCTTCCAGCTAACAACTCCACCAACAAACTCCTGTTTGGTTCTTCTCCAAGGACTCACACTCCTCATCCATGCCAAGCTCCCACTGTTTCTGGATTCTACCTACATTGCCTCTTCACATCTTCCTGGTTCTCAACCATCAATAAGCTACAAGTAATATAAAGAAGGTGAACAACGAATATGAGGTCCACTTACCCTTTCAATCCTCCATATGGGCATTTGAGACTTCTTGACAGCTTGTTATCTACCCAACATCCATTTCAGTGACCGATCTCTGCCATCTCTCAGTCTGCACCTGATCGATGTCAGTTCCCTGCACTGACCATGATTGCTGACGTCATTTCCCTAACCAACACCAGTGTCCCTTCTGTTGATGTCAGTTTCTATTTGACCGACATTGGTCTTATCCTGCCCGACACTACCAACCTTGCTGGTTTGCACATGACCAATGTCGGTACCTGCCTGACCAATGTCGGTTCCATGTGACTGATGTTGGTACCTATGTTTTCCTATAAGTGATGATTTATTTATCCATGAGCTCATCTTGAATCAAAACCTTGTCCATACTACCCTACTCAGAATTATTCAGCCCTTGTGACTAATCTCTGTCCATCATCTCCTCCATAAACACCAAGGCTTCCCTATTCTTGTCAAAAGCATCAAATTTCCTTTTCCTACAATGAACTCGATCAATGCCCTCTGAATCTGAACTCATACCCTTTGACTCAATAATGTCCATTCCCTTCTTATTCATGTGACCAAGCCTATTAAGCCACATCTTTGAATCTACAGCTGAAGTAGATAAATCAGAAGTAGAATCAGTAATACAAATAGATAGATAAAGAGTACCTACTTTATTACCTCTTGTTAAAATAAGTTCACCCTTGGTAACATTCCAAGAATCCACTGTGAGGGTTACTATGCATCCCTCATCACCCAACCTTCCTACAGAAACCAAACTCTGCTTCAGAATTGGGACATGCATAACCTCCTTCAACACCCATGTGTTGTCCATCTGCAATTTCAGTTGCACTTTCCCTTTTCCAACCATTTGACAAGGTGTACCATCCCCTAAATAAATCACTCCAAAGTCTCCCTAGACATACTCATGGAACAAATCTCTGTTTGGGGATGCATGAAAAGAAGAACCAGAATCTAAAACCCATGATTCTATCTGACTATCCAAAGAAAGTATGAGAGCATCTTGTGCCATAATACCTACAACATCTGCTTCTTCCTTACCTTCATGTTGATTTTATTTGTCCCTCAACCAACACTCTTTCTTTATGTGTCCTTTCTTTTCACAAAACCAGCAAATGATACTTCCATTTCTGGATTTAGATCTTCCTCCCATCTTTGACCTTGATTTCCCTTGCTCGACCTTCTCTCTTTGCCTTCCCCTGCTTTCTGCACTTAGAGCAATCCCTGATGATGATTCACCTATGCTTTTCCTGTGTATTTCTTCATTCAAGATTACACCAACCACATCATCAACTTTTAATATTTTAGAAGCAAACACAGTATTACTTACTGCCATTACCAATCTATCCCAACTTTCAGGTAAAGAGCACAAAATTAAGAGAGCCTTTACTTCATCATCAAAAACAATATTGACTGAAGCTAACTGATTTACCAAACCATGGAAATCACTAAGATGAGTATGTACCGATCCACCTTCCTGCATTTGCAAAGTAAATAATTGCTTCATAAGAAATACCTTATTTGAAGCTGAGGGCTTTTCATATAAATTTCTCAAAGATTATATCAACTCTTATGTTGTCTTACACTATGATAAGTTGGAAATCACAGATGATGCAAGGCTCAACCTTATGGATCCCAGAGCCTTTCGATCAAGAACCTCCCATTCTTCATCCTTCATATTTGTGGGCTTGCATGTAGCCCCACCCAACGGTAAGTACAAATATTTCTGATATAGATAATCTTCATCTGCATCCTCCACAGTTGATAATTCTTTCCGTTAAACTTCTCCATTCATAGCTTACTTTTTTCTACCATTGTTGTACTCCCACTCAATCAGACACCCCTGAGAATGCCCTGTAATCAAATAATAACCTGCTCCCTGCAACCTTAGCTCTGATACCAACTGTTAATGGTATCAAGCTATGAGCCAACAACCTCACTCTGATACAAACTATTAGGAACCCGTGGAAGCACAATTGATTACTTTTCTTATAAGAAATTAAACATGAAATTGAACCAGAATGATTAAGTAACTACAAACTTGAAACAACACAAAATTTGAGAGACAATACACAATCTTGTATTAAATAATCTTCAAAAAAAAATACAATAAAGAAGATGCCACTTCTTCTTCCACCTCTAAGGCTTGCCACACCTCAAGGACTTCTTCCCTCTCTCTCTTGCTCAACCACAACCAACTCAACAACCTGAGTTGTTATCCCCTCCTTGAATGCTTTAGCTGATCTCCTTGACCTTACACCTTACAGATCTCCTTGACCTTGCTTCAATACTTTACTTGCCTTAATTACAATACATACCTCATGGGTCTTTAAATAGGATCCCATGCATATAATAATTAGACCTCTAATTACAATAATTAGAAACATAGACTCAAGACTTAAATTAGTCTTCAACATGCAAACACTCTCGGACCTTTTAAATTAGATGAGTCTAATTTTGGAAATGCATTCTAGAAACACATGCAACTGTATGCACACGCACAGGTGACCGACGTCAGTTGCTATCAGTCTACTCCTGACTAATGTCAGTCAATCCCTGGTCCCTGCCTAACCGACGTCAGCAATACTATCGATGCTAGTTACTAGTTGCACTCAGTAACTCCCTAATTAGCACCTTGGTGAAGCTTTTAGATCCATAACTTAACAAAGCCACAGTACATAAAAGTGATGGTAGAACAGTAAATATACTTCCCAGATCTTTGTTTGTCAATTCTTCAAATTTTTCTCCCTCCAGACCATCAACTTCTTCTTCTTGCAAAACTATCAAAATAGGTCATATCTTTATAGAAGATGAAGAAATTAACCAGGGAAGTGATCCAAAGGATCAATTACTCTACACAATGATGAATCTTCCCAGAGAAGATAGTCTAGAATTCTATACAGAGAACAAAGTTACTATGTATAAAGGTGGAAGATGGCCACCTCACAAAGGAGTATATAAGCAGTCAGTAGGAACTATACAATAATTTTTAGCTGCTTACCAAGGAGATTTTGAACCCTCAAATGAGTTCAAACAAATAAATTGTACTACAAGGTTCAACTCACACTTCACAGAGAATTTTGATGATCTTTGTTGAGATGTTCTATAAATTAAAGATAACATAGAGAAGATACAAAAACAAGTGTCTTCTATTGATTCTAAACTAGATGCCTTAGAGGATAGTTTAGACTGGTTTTCTAAATAGGATTAACAAGTAGAATCTTTTGTCAAAAGGCTTATGTGTCCAATTGCTTTTTGCTCTAATTTTAAGGCTTGTAAGAAGCAGCCCAATACCACTCTTATGCAAAGAACACATGTCCAGTTACAGCCATGGTATCTTAATATTGATGATCTCCTTAATCCATTAAATAAAATTATTGCATGGTGTAATTCTATGAGAGTCATCACTATTAATGCACATTTAGATCCAACTAGAACTACTTGTTTTGCTACAAAGTTATTTTGGGGTATTATTAACCAGAGGTGGAGTACTATGTCTAAAGCCGAATAATATGAGCGTGTACATGATCAGCCTAATCTATTAGCCACATTATTTAATTTGTTGATTAATGAGTTTTCACCTCTAGTTGCTAATAGAGAAATGGAATCAAAGAAATGGATTCTCAAGATGGAGCTATATGATTTGAAACAGTTTGATGCCTTTGCCAAACAGTTTAGAGAATTGGCATACGAAAGTAAGAGTTTTTCATCCACTGAGATTAAGATCAATTTTTTGCATGCTCTGCCCTATAATCTTATTGATAAGATTATTTATTATATTGATATTAAATGACTGACAATTTAAGATCTCTCTCTCTCAGATGTGATTGATTTTTCCAAACATTGCTTTTCCTTTAGTTAGTAAGTCATGTTCGTTGATTGGATTGAAAAGACATCTGAGCTAGAAAGTACTGGAAAGATGCTAGTGCTGAGGTCCAACTTCACATGCATGATATCATGGAGTGATGTAAAAATAAGATTCCCACTCCAACTGTCTTCTAATGATGGTATGCACGACAATGTCTTGATCATGGTTCTCCTCTTCATAAATACGGTGTGGGCCATGTCTGGCACTCCACTAGTACAAGTGTTAAATAAATGGAGACCTAATTTTTATCAGCCATGTCCATAATGGATGCTTTAATAATTTAATGAACTGATGGTACAGAAATTCACTGTTTAATCTTTCGATATAGATGACTCCAGAATTTTGATGACGATTTGCCTGGATAGTAGCTGCTGAAGACATTTGTAGATCTTGTCCTGCTTCATAAGAAATCCTTGTATATCTTGGATGCAACCCTTCACAAAGAATCTGTTCTTGGACAAGGATATTCAAAGAAGGAAATCCTTGATTGTAAATTATAGTTAAGTTAAAAATAGGAATGGGTTGATGCAACAGTGTAGCTGGAGGATTTTTGCTAAGCCAATCTATAATAATATTATCAGTACCTTTAATGTGTTCTACTGTAAAATTAAACTAATTAAAAAATGCTTGCCATCTAACATATATATTATGACCATCCTTTTGGCCATGATCTTTTTATTTAAAGGTTAGAAATCTAGTACAGTCGATAATTACAATAAAATGAGGCAAATGGAGAAGGTTTAACATAAACTTCTCAAGTTATTTCTTTACAGCATAGATTTCTTTATCAGATGAAATCCATTTTAAAACATCAGTACTGAAAACTCCACTCATGAAATCACAAACAAATTCCTTATTATTGTGCACACAAACAAGTACTCCTCCCCATGCAATATCAGAGGCATCAGTATAAACCTTCATTTGGTTTGATTTTGGGATATGTAGTTCTAAGAGTGAAGTAACCATTGAGTTGATCTTTTGAATAGCTACTATATGTTTTTCATCCCAATGGAAATCTTTTTTCTTCTAGAGAAGTTCTTGAGGAATAAACCTATCTTCACCAGAATTAGGATAAAAACTATTTAAATAGTTAAGCAATCCCAAAAATGCTTGAAGCTTTGATTTATCTAGCTTCTCTAGAAAATTGATGACCTTCTCTTTAATGTGTGGCTGGATTTGCAGTCTAGAATCTCGGATCACCATTCTAAGAAAATTGCATTTAGTTTTACACAATTGAATCTTTGTTTCTAAAAGTATGATCCCTGTATCTTGAGCCAGTTGAAAGAATTGGGAGAGATGAGTAAAATGGTCAGTAAGAGAATTACTAAAATTTAGTATATCATCAATATATACACACAGAAAGTTAGAAGTGCCTTGAAACATTTTATCCTTATGAGCCTAATAATATGTTGGGGCATTCATCAAGCCGAAAGGAATTACTATCCACTAGAAATGGCCGAAAGGGCAGCTAAATGCTATCTTTTCCCTATCAGCTTCTTTGACTCTGATCTGATAAAAGCCTGACTTGAAATCAAACTGGGAGAAGTATTTACATTGTGAAACTTTCTCCAATAGATATCTTTTATCTAGAATTGGATATGGAAATGGCTGTGTGATAGAATTTAATGGCCTATAATTGATGACCATTCTTTTCTTTCCTCTTTTCTACTCAGAATGTTTGTTAACCATGAAAGCATAACAACAGAAAGGGGAAGTTGATTTTTCAATAAAACCATTAACCTCCAGTTCTTTGATCTGGAGTTCCATATCGTTATAATACTGAGTTGGTATTGGGATCTTTTTCCCAATCTTCATATGTTTACCTTCAAGGATTTTTATGTCCATCTCAGGCATAGATTTTGACAAAAACTGATGAGGGTTGTCAGAACAAATAGTGGCTTTAATCTTTTCACCTATTTCTTGGATTTCACCTGGGATTATTATTTCTAGTATTTGAGTCATTGAACTTGGAAATTGTTCAGTGGCATAGATGAGGTGAGGAATTATAATCCTTTCATTTTCTATTGTAAACATAATACTCTTGATGGTTGAACCATAAAGAGAGTATCTGTCAATAAAGGCACCACCTAGAAGAATTTCTACAAGAATTCTATCTAAAACAAAGAAATCAGCATGGAAGATTTTGTCTTATATCCTAAGGGTCTGCTGATGTTTATATTTTTTACAGATAAAACTATTCCCTTGGACATCTAGGCTCTTATAAGCTAGTGTATCATCCAATGTCTTCCAATCATGGATGAGTTGTGATTTTGCAAAAGAGAGAGAAGCTCCTGTGTCTATCTAAGCATCTACTAATCTACCATTGATTTCTAAGGTGATAAACAGGGAAAACTTTCCATTAATCAACTGAGTTAGGTAAGCTAGTTGTAGAATTTTCAAAGGAGGAATACTAATACATACCAATTTTTGTCTCCCTGGATCTTGAATAATGGATTGTTTAGTGTAGACATCTTTAGTTTTCGATTCTGCTTCTTCTTCTTCTTGGAAATTACTACATTCATCTGGGCAGTAATCTTGATCTAAGTAGAAAGAGCTTTTTACTTCTTCATCCTCTTCTTTTTCTTCTGTGGGCAATAATACATCCCACTGTGGCTCTATCTTTGGTGCTTGAATTTCTCTTGGACTATCTCTGATGGTGAATTTATTTTTTATCCAAGAGTCGTTGGGCTTGGAAGAGCTCTAAAATTGCAAAGGTGGATGTTGAGGCCTTTACAATGTTGGTGGCATCTTTGGCATTCAGGGTTGTTTCCCTCTGGATGTTGCTTCTCATTTGAAGTATCCTCTGATCCTTGGTTTTTCTGGCCTTTCTTGTACTTCTTGATGATGTCTACACCAGGTTCCATGTGCTTCATAGTGTAGCTGTGAATGATCATGATGCTGAGGTCAGTACCATGGGCATTGCATGTTGTTTAGCGGTTGTTCCAAGTCATCAGCTAATGACTCGAGAGCATTTGCATCATTGTCATCTTCTGAATCAGCTTCAGGGAGATCATCTAGAATTGGTTCATAGATGTCATCCTATAAGTAAAGGTCTTCATTAGAATGAAAAATATCCCACCATGCTGTTGTGTTGGTGGTGAATACAAATTTAACTATAGGATTTTTGTAGTGACATTGAGGAGCAATATGGCCAGGTTTGTGATAGATGTAGAAAATAGGTTGTTTGGATAGAGGATGAGCAGTTCATCATTTCTTGAGGAAATGATGAGGAGGTGCATAGGAATGCTTGCGAGGAAATGAGTGATGCTGGAAAGATAGATGCTTGCGATGCTATTTTTATTGTTTTTGAGGCTATACAAATGGCTGACAGCCAAATGGGGCTATTTCTAGAAAGGCTGGAGCTATGTGATTTGAAATAGTTTGATGCCTTTGCCAAACAGTTCAGAGAATTGGCATATGAAAGCAAGAGTTTTTCATCCACTGAGATTAAGATCAAGTTTTTGCATGATCTTCCCTATAATCTTATTGATATGATTATTTCTTATATTGATCTTAAAGGACTGACAATTAAAGATCTCTCTCTCTTAGATGTGATTGATTTTTCCAAGCAGCAAGCTGTGTGCTTAGTCTCTAAGACTAAGTCTATCCAAAAACTCACCAAGCATCAAGCCTTCCAGATTGTTGTAGCCATTCAACCCCTGCCTACTGTCGCAGGTTTTTTGCAATATAAAGTTGTGAAAGAAGGGGGTGTCTACTAATGATAAAAGATTGGTATCAGAGACAAGTTCAGAGTCATTGTTAGCTATTGTGAAGATCTGTTGAGCTGTAAGAATTTCTTACTTCAACTTTTTGAGTTCTCTTCTTTGAAAAATTCTTTGGGAAAGTTTATTGCATCAAGTCTCCAGCCATTTTAATATTGTCATAAGCCTTTTTATCTCTGCATTTCCTATTTCCCTTATCAAAATTTTCTCACTTACCAGACCTCATATCTCCTCGCTATGGAATTCAAAAAATCCCAAACAACCTCCACAGTAGAAATCATGAATGAGTTTGAGTTAGAAGGAACCTATGATCTCCCTTATTTCAATCTTGAATAGATATTTGACTATCCAAATATTGAGATTACTGAAGAAACCCTTGAAAAAGAAAATAGCTTGTATAAACCTCTGGCTATCAAAGCTTCACATTTATATAAGAAGTCTAAACTTCTAAAATATAAGTGTGTTTATAATTCTACATCTATTTCTTTTGTTAAGCCCCAAATCAAATCCGTCAAGTTAACTCTTAGTTATAAGCCAAAGAAGAGTTTCCAAACAAATTTACTATCTTGGTTCACTAAACTAGAGATCAATTATATCAGGTCACATGAAGATGTGAAATTTGTTCACTTTGGTCTTATCAGAATTCATATAACTCCTTTGATTCCTGGTAATATTAAGCCTGTTATATATCTTGCTTTGTGTGATCATCACCAAGTTAGTTTTAAACATTCTTGTAAAATATCTAGTCTTAGTTGTTTGAATGATGAAGTTATTTGTTTTGAATTTTGTCCTAATCTCTCTGTCACAGTCCGTGATAAGGGATGTAAAGAAGTCAAAAATGGATCTTTAGATTGTTGGGGATTATTCACCTCTCTTTTTGGCCTTGATATGTTTCGTGAATTTAAGTATGCTTCTATTAATATTTCTATTGTCTATAGTATGAGAAATACTAACCATCCAAAGATCTTAGAAAATTTACCTTATGCCAGAAGACCTAGTGGTACTATCCAACTCCATAAAGGTCATATAGAGTCTGTAGAAATACCTTCTGATTAAAAATTTGACTGGTTAAAAAATGTCTTCACTAGAATGAAAGGTCAAGCCATAGTACATAAAAGTGATGGCAGAACTATAAATATACTTCCCAGATCTTTGTCTGTCAATTCTTTAAATTTTTCTCCCTCCAGACCATCAACTTCCTCTTCTTGCAAAACTATCAAAATAGGTCATATCTTGATAGAAGATGAATAAATTAACCAGGGAAGCAATCCAAAGGATCAATTACCCTACACAATGATGAATCTTCCTAGAGAAGATAG
Source organism: Torreya grandis (assembly GCA_037957365.1). Lineage (NCBI taxonomy): Eukaryota > Viridiplantae > Streptophyta > Pinopsida > Cupressales > Taxaceae > Torreya > Torreya grandis. The sequence continues at coordinate 296,275 of JARHVA010003873.1, read as the reverse complement.
TCTATAATTCTATACAGAGAATAAAGTTACTCTGTATAAAGGCGGAAGATGGCCACCTCACAAAGGAGTATATAAGCAGTCAGTAAAAACTATACAATACTTTTCAGCTACTTACCAAGGAGATGTTGAACCCTCAAATGAGTTCAAATAAAGAAATTATACTGCAAGGTTCAACTCACACTTCACAGAGAATTTTGATGATCTCTGTCGAGATGTTTTGTATATTAAAGATAGCACAGAGAAGATACAAAAACAAGTGTCTTCTATTGATTCTAAACTAGATACCTTAGAAGATAGTTTAGACTGGCTTTCTAAATAGGATCAACAAGCAAAATCTTCTGTCAAAAGGCTTATGTGTCCAATTGCTTTCGGCTCTAATTTTAAGGCTTGTAAGAAGCAGACCAATACCACTCTTATGTAAAGAACACATGTCCTGTTACAGCCATGGTATCTTAATATTGATGATCTCCTTAATCCATTAAATGAAATTACTGAATGGTGTAATTCTATGAGAATCATCACAATTAATGCACATTTAGATCCAGCTAGAACTACTTGTTTTGCTACAAAGTTCTTTTCGGATATTATTAACCAGTGGTGGAGTACTATGTCTGAAGCCAAACAATATGAGCATGTACATAATAAGCCTGATCCATGAGCCACATTATTTAATTTGTTGATTAATGATTTTGCACCTCTAGTTGCTAATAGAGAACTAGAATCAAAGAAATGGCTTCTCAAGATGGAGCTATGTGATTTGAAATAGTTTGTTGCCTTTGCCAAATAGTTTAGAGAATTGGCATACGAAAGTAAGAGTTTTTCATCCACTGAGATTAAGATCAAGTTTTTGCATGATCTGCCCTATAATCTTATTGATAGTATTATTTATTATATTGATCTTAAAGGACTGACAATTGAAGATCTCTCTCTCTCAAATGTGACTGATTTTTCCAAGCAGCAAGCTATGTGCTTAGTCTCTAAGACTAAGTCTATCCAAAAACTCACCAAGCATCAAGCCTCCCAAATTGATCCAGCCTTTCCAAAAATAGTCCCATTTGGCTGTCAGCCATTTGTACAGCCTCAAAAACAACAAAAATAGCATCGCAAGTGTCTGTCTTTCTATCATTGCTCATTTCCTCGCAAGCATTCCTATGCGCCTCCTCATTGTTTCCTCAAGAAATGATGAACTGCTCATCCTGCATCCAAACAGCCTATTTGCTACATCTGTTGCAAATGTGGCCATATTGCTCCTCAATGTCACTATAAAATTCCTATAGTTAAAGCTGTATTCACCTCCAATGCAGCAGCGTGGTGGGATATTGTTGATTTTGATGAAGACCTTTACTTACAGGATGACATCTATGAACCAATTCTAGATGATCTCCCTGAAGCTGATTCATAAGATGAAAATGATGCAGATGCTCTCGAGTCATTAGCCAATGACTTGGAATAACTGCTAACCAACATGCAATGCCCATGGTACCGACTTTGACATCATGATCATTCACAAATACACTATGAAGCACATGGAACCTGGTCTAGACATCATCAAGAAGTACAAGAAAGGCTAGAAAAACCAAGGATCAGATGATAGTCTAGAGGAGAAGGAACATCCAGAGGGAAATAGCCCTCAATGCCAAGGATGACACCAACATTACAAAGGCCTGAACATCTTTTGAAATTTTAGAGCTCTTTCAAGCCTAGTGACTCTTGGATCAAAAACAAATTCACCAGCAGAGATAGTCTAAGAGAAATTCAAGCACCAAAGATAGAGCCATAGTGGCATGTATTATTGCCCATAAAAGAAAAAGAAGAGGATGAAGAAGTAGAAAGATCTTTCTACTCAGATCAAGATTACTACCCAAATTAATGTAGTAATTTCCAAGAAGAAGAAGAAGTAGAACCAAAAACTGAAGATGTCTACACTGAACAATCCATTGTTCAGGATCCAGAGAGACAAAAATTGGTATGTACTAGTATTGCTCCTTTATAAATTCCACAACCAACTTACTTAACTCAACTGATTAATGGAAATTTTTCCCAGTTTATCACCTTAGAAATCAATGGCAGACTAGTAGTTGCTTAGATAGACATAGGAGCTTCTCTCTCTTTTGCAGAATCACAACTCGTCCATGATTGGAAGACATTGGATGATACACTGGCTTATAAGGGCCTAGATGTCCAAGGGAATAGTTTTATCTATAAAAATTATAAACATCAGAAGACCCTTAGGATACAAGACAAAATCTTCCATGTTGATTTCTTTGCTTTAGATAGAATGCCTGTAGATATTCTTTTAGGTGGTGCCTTTATTGACAGATACTCTCCTTATGGTTCAACCACCAAGAGTATTATGTTTACAATAGAGAATAAAAGGCTTAGAATTCCTTGCCTCATCTATGCCACTCAACAATTTCCAAGTTCAATGACTCAAATACCAGAAATAATAATCCCAACTGAAATCCAAGAAATAGGAGAAAAGATTAAAGCCACTATCTATTCTGACAACCCTCGGCAGTTTTGGTCAAAATCTATGCTTGAGATGGACATAAAAATCCTTGAAGGTAAACATATGAAGATTGGGAAAAAGATCCCAATACCAGCTCAGGATTATAACGATATGGAACTCCAGATCAAAGAACTCGAGGTTAATGGTTTTATTGAAAAATCAACTTCCCCTTTCTATTATTATGCTTTCATGGTTAACAAACATTCTGAGCAAAAAAGAGGAAAGAAAAGAATGTTCATCAATTATAGGCCATTAAATGCTATCACACAGCCATTTTCATATCCAATTCTAGATAAAAGCTATCTGTTGGAGAAAGTTCCACAATGTAAATACTTCTCCCAGTTTGATTGCAAGTCAGGCTTTTATTAGATCAGAGTCAAAGAAGCTGACAAGGAAAAGATAGCATTCAGGTACCCTTTCGACCATTTCCAGTGGACAGTAATGCCTTTCGACTTGATGAATGCCCTAGCATATTATCAGGCTCATATGGATAAAATATTTCAAGGCACTTCTAACTTTTTGTGTGTATATATTGATGATATACTAATTTTCATTAATTCTCTTACTGACCATTTTACTCATCTCTCTCGATTCTTTCAACTGGCTCAAGTTTTAGGGATCATAATTTTAGAAACAAAGATTCAGTTGTGTAAAATTGAATGCAATTTTCTCAGAATGGTGATCCAAGATTCCAGACTACGAATCCAGGCACACATTAAAGAGAAGGTCATCCGTTTTCCAGAGAAGCTAGATAAATCTAAGCTTCAAACATTTTTGGGATTGCTTAACTATTTAAATAGTTTTTATCCTAATTCTGGTGAAGACAGGTTTATTCTTCAAGAACTTCTCCAGAAGAAGAAAGCTTTCCATTGGGACGAAAAATATACAATAGTTGTTCAAAAGATCAAATCAATGGTTGCTTCACTCCCAAAATTGCATATCCCAAAATCAAACCAAATGAAGGTTTATACTGATGCCTCTGATATTGCATGGGGAGGAGTACTTGTTTGCATGCACAATAATAAGGAATTTATTTGTGAATTTTCCAATGGAGTTTTCAGTACTGATGTTTTAAAATGGATTTCATCTGATAAAGAAATCTATGCTATAAATAAATGCCTCGAGAAGTTTATGTTAAAACTTCTCCATTTGCCTCATTTTATTGTAATTATCGACTGTACTAGATTTCTGACCTTTAAATAAAAAGATCATGGTCGGAAGGATGGTCACGGTAAATATGTTAGATGGCAATCATTTTTTAATTAGTTTAATTTTACATTAGAACACATCAAAGGTACTGATAATATTATTGCAGATTGGTTTAGCAAAAATCCTCCAGCTACACTGATGCATCAACCCATTCCTAGTTTTAACTTAACCAAAATTTACAATCAAGGATTTCCTTCTTTGAATATCCTTGTCCAAGAACAGATTCTTTGTGAAGGGTTGCATCCAAGATATACAAGGATTTTTTATGCAGCAGGATAAAATCTAAAAATGTCTTTAGTAGCTACTATCCAGGAAAATCATCATCAAAATTCTGGAGTCATCTATATCGAAATATTAAATAGTGAATTTATATACCATCAGTTCATTGAATTATTAAAGCATCCATTATGGACATTATTGATAAAAATTAGGTCTCCATTTAATGAACACCTGTACTGGTGGATTGTCAGACATGGCCCACACCGTATTCATGAAGAGGAGAACCATGATCAAGACACTATCGTGCATACCATCATTAGAAGATAGTTGGAGTGGGAATCTTATTTTTACGTCACTCCACGATATCATGCATGAAAAGCTGGACCCCAGCACTGGCATCTTTCTAATACTTTCCAGCTCAGATGTCTTTTCAATCCAATTAGCGAAGATGACTTACTGACTGAAGTGGAAGCAATGTTGGACCCACCTAACCAAACATCATCATCATCCAGCGCATCCAACAACATTTCCCTGTAGATCAACTTTTACGCTGTAAAGTATGATGTGACATGACACCGCCCTGACAGAGATTTCGGGCGGGACCTCCCAAAATACTACATATAGGCCTTTCCTCCATAGAGTTTGCATCAAAAAATTTCTAAGCTTTAGAAATCTAGTAGCCTTGTTCTAAGAGTATTCTATTCTCTTGCCCTTTTCGAAGGATCTTGAGAATCAAAAATTAAACAAGTGTTTGTAAAATATTTTGATTTTAATAGTGTGAAGCCGTAGCCATTCGGCCCCTGCCTACTGTCGCGATTTTTCTACAATATAATGTTGTGAAAGAAGGAGGCGTCTACTGACGATAAAATATTAATCTATAGATGGTTTCAAGTTATTTAAGTTAAAAGGGATCTATGTTGATGGTGGTATTGGCTTGGTATTAAGGCATGCCCCCTCACTTCACAATCTCACAATAATAAGGGTGTCGGGTGATTTGCTAATATATACCATTACCCACGTGTTTATATTTAGATAGAAAACTAAGTTGGCTTCCCTCTTGGTGATGACATCTAAGTAGGTAGACCTTGGGAAGATAAAGGTTTAATGGATTTTGAATATTGTGTGATTTGGTAGTGTGTACAAAAAGAGAAAAATAGTGTAACTAAATAATAATTTAAAAAACCACCTAATTAGACTATGTGAGACACTCTAATCATATAAACAATTGAAAATGAAAATGTGAATTAATTACTAGAAAATAGTTGTTAATTCCCACATTAAGAATGGTATAGACTTGGTTAAAATGACACTGTATGCAAATAATACAAAATAGAGTCAACTAGGTCACTACTATTCTCTAGAAGCTATAGTCTTTAAGAACTAAGTTGACCAGGTCTACTTAGTCTTTTAGACCAACGATAGGATATAGAACTAAGTTGACCAAGTTGACTTAGTTTGTTGTAGGATTGTAGTTTTGAAGACTCCAAACTACATAAAATAGAATTTTAATGGAAAAATGAATTGACAGAGAAAGAAAGAGAGGAACCTTGGTGGGTTGAAAGATGATTAGGATTGTAAATTTTTTGATGTAGTGACTTGAATGTTCCTTGCATGTTTCATAAACTATGTCAACTGGTTCAACCTAGTTTTGTAAAACCATGTTTATTGAAGCCTAATAAGATGATTAATTTGACCTAACTGACTTAGTTTGTTATTTTTTTATGTTTATTGGAAGACTGAATCAACTTTCCCAACTTAGTTTATTATCTGAATGTTAAATGAAAGACTAAGTCAACATGTTTGACATACTTTGTTGATCTAGATACTGACTAAAAGACTAAGTCGATGTGTTTGACTTAGTTTGTTATCTATGACTAAATAAGAGTAATATGTCAACTATTAGATATATTAACTTATATTTGGTGAAAACCTACAAAGAAAAAATAGAGTCATTTTGATATGATTGTGTGCTAAACATGCACATAAAAGTTAGAAATATATTTCCCTGATTGACATAGTATTGCAAATATAGAAAAATAATAAAATGATAGAAATGAAAGCATGAAAAAAACCTTGAAAGGGTTAGATTCATGTTAGGTTCACTAGAATGTATGCTATGAGAAATGCATCAAATCTACAAATCAATCATAGCTTGGAGAAGATAGATCTTACTTATACTTCCAATTGGAGATACATTAGATAATCGAGATCATGACCAATATGGATCCACTAGACCTAATTAAAAGGTATATTACCATAATAATATCACTAGGGAGGGTTACAAAGCCTCCAATCAAGAAAAACTATACAATAACCCTAACTAGGTCCTATGTTTTCATATTCACTATACTAATAACAAGTAAAGCAAAATCTAATCTAGTGCTCACCAAAGCTTTTGGCACAACATGAGGTTAGTAAACATAAAAATAAACATGCACAAGAGAAAACTAATTAAGTTATGTATAGGTAAAACCCTAATGCATGGAGAGAGTAATATTATTCAAAATCTATTACTTATGCTACTTCTCTCTACTAAAGAGGAAAGCAAAGTTAGAGATACTTACCTGGAAGATGAACCCATCGAGACTGAATATCTCCCTTGGCCAATGGTGCTTTGTAAGAGTTTTTTTTGGTTTGTAAGGATAACTAAGAAAGGCTAAAGCATCTATTACTTCTATATAAGACAAGATTCTTTTCTAAGTAGAAACCCTAAGCTAAGACTCCTCAATTAGAATGGCAGAAGAGAAGATTGTAAAGAAGCATAAATAAATAATTAACTCTTATTATCTCTCTAAGAATGGCAAAATGGATTTTTTTATATAGGTGGATCTAACCCTAAACCCTTTTGAAATTTTTGGTTGACAAGGATGATCCAGTTGACCTAGTATTGAAATTGACAAAAAAATAACTATGTAATGAACTATGTCATCCATGGCCAACTTAGTTCTTAACAAACTCTGTAAATAATAATACAAGGTCGATGTGGCTAACATAGTCATGTTAATTACCAAAAAGGGGTTTAGGTTAGGGAAATGGCTAATGAAGATTGTAAATGACTAGAGGAGGATGAAAAATAGGAGGCAAAATATAGGGGAATGTTCTTAGGAACTAGATGGATTGGTAATAACTGGTAATAAGGGACAACAATCTTATGAATCACTAATGGTATTCCCACCCATTTCTTGGTGTACCCTTTAAGATGTGCACTCAGAGAGATTGAGACTCGATGGGTTTGTGGAAGATAAAAATCATCAATAATTGATAAAGTTTGTAAATATTATGTGTATACTAATATGAGGTGACACTCCACAATTTTTTGAATTAAATAAGCTAGAGACTCATGTAATTATGTAAATTATCTCTTAGGTACATTGGATAGGATGATTTTCTTAGGTTATTATGACATTGTGTTAACCATTGTGGTTATTTCCGTTTTAGGTTATATAGGTTTTACCTTGTAGCTTGTTTTGATATGAACTTTGGTATTATATGTAGTCAATGTGTTTTATATATACTTAAGCTTTCTCAAGGAAATATGCTTCATTGAACAATCTCAAATAATATGGCATAAATCATCCAAAGATTTAAACTTTTTAAAAATAATAGACTCATGTAATGGGGTAAGCAAGTTTTTATTATAAACGTCCTAAAGATTTTTTATCTACCATTAGATTGATCATTTTGTCCAACATTTTTTAATATCTCAAAACAAATTCATTGATACGTTCATTTTTTTTTGTTTAATCTTTGTAATTTAAGCATATGACATATATTCAGTGATGTCGATAGATAAATATGATATAAACTAATCTACTAGAGGTTTAAATTCTCTTAATGATTAGATTGGTAAATTATAGAACCATTATAATGCATAGTCATTTAGGCACCTTGGAAATAATTTGATCAAAATTTTATAATTGAAGGCGTAATCAAGACATGCCACATAAAAAGATTGGATATATTGTTCATGATCACCTCTACTATCATAAAATGTGAACTTAGGTGAAATAAAACTAGTTATAAAATGATGCAAATATATTTTGGATGAAAGAGGATTATGTAACAAATATTCTGAATCAATAACATAAGGTGGTTTCATAGAATGTTTCTCAATATTAGTAACCTTAGCTTGCAAAAGTTGTATAGTTTATACAAGATCTTGCACAAAATGGTTACTAAGGTTTGCAGTTTGACAAGCCACCAAAGAGGATGAAAACATGGTTTGAATTGATATAGGTCTTGAAACTAGTAATTGGGTTGAAGTGCTAATGCTTCCCATAGAGCATGTAGTAATAGTCTGATTTATTTTAGGGAATAATGGTGTAAACACATAATTCGTGTCCCCACAAGATGTAGGAATTAATGATGTACTCAAGATAATATTTATTGGTATGGAATTAGTTGTAGTACCACCTAAGGATTCACCTTCAATAGAATAGGATGCCTTATCCTAAGCATGTTTATTGATCTCATCTCTTGTAGCATATGAAAATGTATCTATTAAGGCCTTATTGTTATTGAGATGATTGACTAGTGTTTCCTCATCTTCCATTTGAAAATAAATTTTTTGATTAATGTTTTCAATTTTTTATAAATGAAAAATTTAAAATTTAAACAATAATTTATAGCAATCAAAACAGAGAAAACCCTAGGCCAATCTAGGGTTTAGAGACCAAAAGTTGGGTTCATCAAATATATAACCTAAATTTTAGAATATGGGGGGATATGGCTAAGAATATGGAAATAGTTGAAACATAAGGATGAAAAACTAATCTATAGTAGTTCAATTAATTGAAAAATTAGATAAATGAATATATTGAACTATAATACTGAGATATGCTAAATATATAAAGTATTTAACTTGAAATATGTTCAATTGATTGTAATATGAAATAGAAATGATATGTAGCTATATTTTTTTATACGCAGACATATCAAGATTGGAAACATGTATAAAATATGCATGATCAATATCATGGATTAGCCATCAAATTCTAGAAATTATACTTTTATATCCCCAGACACTACCTTTGGATCTTAACACTACAATCGATACTAGTGTCTGACTTTTGCATAGGCATCCAATAAGGAATAATTCCTAGATTTGGATCCGACCAACTTCATTGTTCTAGTTTTTCTCTTGCCCTTCTACTGAAGTATTTTATATCTAGTATACATGTCATCTCTCTTTATTAATTGATCAAACCCATGCCCTTCGCCCTTATTTACTCTAGGAATGTAATTATTAAAAATGAGTTATTGTGATCATAATGTCGAGTTAACTCCAAAGACCCCTCTATCAATGGATTTTACCTACATAGGCAATAATCTAAGGAGGGCCCTAGATTTATGTAGTTCTCCCCTATATGTGTAAATTTGTGTTCATATGGGTGAAATATACTATATGTTGATGCATGCAATGATCTAGATTATAACTTGACAAATACTTCTCATGAGTTTCTCTTTGAATGCTTCATACCTATAATATGACTGCTCTTATGCTTGATATGAAAATAAAAATGAATAATGTAGAATAACCTAGTTGTGTAGTGATTGATTTAGATTTAGTAAGTGTTTTATTTGTATTTGTCAGGGGAATAATGAATAAACTTAGATTTCTATTTATACCACATAATTTGAAAATATGTCATGATAGGGTTCAATAAGATAAATATGTTGACGCATAGGTTTCAAAACATTTGCAATTTAGACAAGTTTCGATAACTAGACATTAGATAAGGATGTGGAAACTACTGTCGGTGGTAGTGTCCCTTTGTGGTTGGTAGTGTCCAAAGGGCTAGAAAATAGGTACAGATCTGAAATTGATAGTGAAGGATGTTTACTTGGTTTTAGGATTTCTATGTATTGTAGGAAACCTAGGTCATTATAATGATATAGATTGGACTAAGAGAAAATTATTTATGCACAATGATGTGGAGAATGTGATCCCTTCGGTAAGAGGGAGGTCTATACTTGAAGGGTAGACCCCTGATTAATATTTGTCAAATGTACATGACTAAGATGCTATAAATATGTATTTTTAGTATTTACAGAAATAAGATCAATGTAAGTAATTCAATTAATTCTATTTTTCTATCATAATGTTGAGTTATTTAACATTTTTCTTGAAAATTTGTGTTATGTTAAAACCTAAGTGTTCAACATCTAAAAATGTAAAGTCATTGTAAGTTTAAGCTTCCTCTACACCCACGCCTTATGTTATAGGTGTCCTTATTTTTGAAAAATATATAATCATGGAAACCAATAAAGGCTAAGGGCTACTAATGAAAAATACTTTTCGGTTGAATTTCTTTTTAAATATAAGATGGAAATTAATGATGATCAAGGGTTGCTAATGGAAAAAAAAACTTTGCGGAAAAACCTAATTTTATTATAATTTAATGAATCTATGTGAACCTACCTAATAGTCAAACTCTTGTGTTGTTGAACAAGGTTGGGGTATCTCACACTCATATATGTAACATTCTAGGAAGTAGCACTATTTAGTTTGAATGCCAACTCTTTACACATGAAATCAAGGTCTATATAACCATGACTTGAGTTTAAATCAATATTGATTATTTTTACATCTATTTTATATACTTTTAAAAAATAATGTCAAAATTTTAAATACTCTTTTCATCCTAATTAACATTCTTATTAAAAATTACAAAATAGTTTCTTCCTAAATCTCTACCAAATAAATTTGTTTCATAAAAATTAAATATCTATGATATAATGCATTTCATTATATCATAACTATCCTGCAAATGTGGCGATAGCTTCTTCTACAATGCTTGGTAGAGGTTGAAGTGGTTAAAATGGATAGAACACAATTAAAAGGATTCGAACAGGGCCATGTTATTGAACATTTATGAATCGAAAAGGATTTTTTTTCCTCCTTTCTCTTAACCATGCATATAAAAATGATGTGTGATGGTTCCATTTAATTTGAATTCCCTAATCGGCAGGGGTATCCCAAAGTAACATAATGTGACTGAATGGGTCAAGCAATTGAAACATTAAAGGATCAAACTGAGTTAATGGAAGGGAAACACTCACCACTCTGACAATGTTTCTGGGATTCACAAACACAAAGTCAAACACAACAGCTAAATAAGGCGCTCCCCTCCAAATATTTGTAATTATTACGTGTCTATGTTCAGATATAATTGTTAGTGTCACATCCACTTCATTTCGTGCTATACACACATGATAAAAGTTGAAATTTAAGTCAACGATGCATGAGATATGTAGTAGTCCATGTTTTTTCCAACCTGAAAGGCTTATGTGGGGTGATTATACCCCAGCAGTGACGGAATAACGCAATTAGACGATTTAGGCGATGTGACCATGCTTAGGCCAAACCGCTACGCGTTTCCGTAACATTACTCGCCTCTGAGACGATCCTCTTGCGCTGCGCCTCCTTAACTCACATGGAGTGCTGGTTTCACCAAGCCATGTATAATCCATCACAAGTTGCAAAAACATTGTCAAAGACTCAAAAGGAATAAAGCAATGCGAGCACTAGGGCCATTACTTGAAATGCCAACTAAGCCTGTTGATGCCATTCAGAGGGATAAATTATAACAAAAGTGGAAAACATAATTACAGCTACGATTGTCATCGTTTTTGAAGTTGTTGATTTCAACATAGTTATCCAAAATTTAGGCTCCGGAATAGGAGTTGTAATATATTAAAAATTATACGCGATTTCTTTTTACGATAAAACTTTAGAATTTGAGAAATATTGACACTTGACTTAATCTTAAGAAATCGATATTCTTTGTTTGAATTTCGATTTATAATTTTAATTTGTGCAAAAAATTTCACTAATAACTTAAAAAAATCAATACTTCTATAAAGATGGGGACAATAATCAACACTTCTACTATGATAATAAAGGTAATAAGTAAGAGAATTTTTGATAAAAATTCATTGGAGATGATCCACTACTTAAAAAGCAATATTTTTCCACGATATAGATGGGAACACCATATTTTAAACTTCTCAATTTAATGTTTTATTAATTTGAATCCAATGTATGTTTCTAGTCACGTACGCATTAACAAAAATCGTTTCATTTCATAACATCCAAGAGGAGAGCTGTTTATTCAAGATAAACAGCATGTGACGTGCTTATACTATTATATGTCAAAATAAGTTTTAATTATAGTGTTCAGAATTATAAAGAAGTGTCAAAATATAACTTTTAAGTATTAGACAGCGATTTATTTTAATTTTTTTATTTTAAATTTATTTAAAATATAATTTTCTCAATATTTTAATAACAAAATATAAATTATAAAAATATTAAATTTTCAAATGAATAAATTCTAACATTTATAAGTGGCATTTAGATTACTGTGCGAACCCCACAGTTTAAGATGTTCTACTATGGCACTTCTACCATATAAGACACTATGACAGTTGATAGAAAATAATGCAATATGACAGTAAAATGCTAGGAGGCGTATGTATGTATGTATGTATGTATGTATGTATGTATGTATGTATGTATGTATGTATGTATGTATGTATGTATGTAAAATATATATTATTTTTAATATTTTTTTATCATTATAAATTATATTTGTATTTAGAAAGTAATGTTGAATTAATAATTATCATTAAAATTTTATATAACAAACAAAGTTGATGGTTAAATTTAATAATTAATTTTATGGAGTTGAGGTTATATAACATCTTTAGATTTAAAATTTCTATTCCAAATCACATTATTTACTTGTAAAAACATAATTTCACATAATTTTTTATTTAAATTTAAATTTGAAAAAAATTAATATTCATAAACACAACATATTTTATTTCGATAATAATTATATTTTAATTTAAAATTAAATAATAAATTATATAAAAATAATATTAAATAATATAAATATTAAAAATAAATAATTATATCTATAACCTTAAAAATTTAATAATAACATTAAAAATATATATATTTTTTAAAAACAAATTAACATACTATATATTATCACTATTATTATTATTTTAATTATTAAAGAGTGTTACCGCTTATGAATTCTATAAAAGAGTTAATAAGTTAACAATTTTATTTTGAAGACATGTTAAATATATCCATATCATTAAAAAATATTCTTTCAAGAAGAACAAATGTAATGCCAAATGTATATCCCACATCAACATCAAATCCTTGTCATCGTTGTCATCATCGTCGTCGTCGTCGTCGTCATCATCATCATCATCATCATCATTATAGAACAAAGATTGATTGATAAAACATAGAGTTTGAAATAGAAACACATGCACTCCCATCAACCCATATGAAGAGGAAATTCTAGTCTAACCATAAGAAACTAAACAAAATTTTGAAGACAAGTACAATATATTCGACAAATAAAATATACGAACAAACACAAATCTCGATACTTGCCAACTTTCAACCATACACAGACACCTAATAGTAACCAACACACCTCATAATAGAAAATAAGAGCCACATATAAACGTTGGGTCAAAGAGGTATTATGCAACTCTCAAACCTGCTATATTAATTTAAAACATTAACATATCTAAACTTGATACTAAGTGGGTGGATCTTTGTAAAGAATCGGTTGTTATGAATAAAGGTTGTAGTTTGATTGGTTGATTTTTTATTTTTGAATCAAGATATTTTGTCCATAAAAATTTTGAATCTTGATATGTTTGTCTATTTTATTTTACAACTTTCTATAATTATATATATATATACATATATATATATATATATATATATATATATACATATATATACATATACATATATATATATACATATATATACATATACATATACATATACATATACATATACATATATATATATATATACATATATATACATATACATATACATATATACATATACATATATACATATATATATATATATAATATATTTATATCTATAATATATATATATATATATATATATATATACATATACATATATATATGTGTGTATATATATATAAATATATTATATATATAAATATATATATATGTATATGTGTATATGTATATGTATATGTATATGTGTGTATATACATATACATATACATATATATATATATATATACACACACACACACACACACACACATATATATGAAGCATTCTAATAACACTGATATTTAAAAAAACTCTTGAAATCACTATCATTATAAAAATCATAATTAAATATTTAATAATATTTTTAAATTAATATTAATTTATTTTAAAGTGTGACAATGAAATAATATCAATTATAAAATAATATTTTAATAATAGTAAATATAAAAGTTGGAATGTGAATATTTTAACAATAATAAATATAAGAGAAACAATTATATATTTTATATGTAGAGTCTAAGGGTTCTATCATTAACATGCACACCTTTTAATTATTTGGATTTTAATTAATTTTAAATAATTTTATAAATAGTTGTTGTTTTTTTTTTTTTTTTTTTTAAATACAAAATTATGTGCTATCAAATAATTTGTGTTATAGTGAGAATTAAATTTGATGATGAAATTTACTTATTACAATTTTTTAATAAAAATTATTTATTTAATATCATCCTTAGAATATTAATATATATTTTTAATATAAATAAATTATGTATATAATCTTTTATATTTAATAATTCACTTAACATTTTATTACATTTAATACAATATATTTAAAAAATTCATTATATTTTATTATTAAAAATAATCATACTGCAATTAAATTTAATCTCTAATTTAAATTATTTTAATTTAACTTATATATTATTAAAAAAAATTATATATTATATCCCATAAACATACCAAAAGAAATATTTTATATTTATAAAATTTAAACGATGATCCTACAATTAAACCCTCATCTCAATACTTCTCTTAGCCATAAAGTTTCTACCACATTAAGTCGAATAACAAATGTTATTGCATAAAGCGCATACGGGACCCGAATTTAAGATCAACTTCCACTCAATATAAATGGAATAAATAACCTTCATTAATAACCACAAATTTGGGATGGTATATAAAGCAGGCAATAAACAGATTATTCGTAGTTTTGCATGAAACAAGGCGGAAGAAAGAAGTAAAGATAAAGGCAGACAGTGCAGATTTTAATTTAATATCCGAATCAACTTTGTGGAAAAGATCCCGAAACCTGAGCATGTGAGTAGCCTCCAAACCCATATGTATGGTTAATCCACCCTCGTCCTTGGGATCAACCATAAAAATGACAACGTCCAGGCTTTCATCCGGTAGAGACCCTCCATACACCGACCTGATCCCCAATCCTAACTCAATTTCTCTAAATCCCATATGCGACAATGACGTCACGAAAAATCCATCCTCTACATATGTCACTCCATGTAATTGTAACCAGTCTATTCTCGACTTCACATACTCATCTGTTATTCTATCCACTCCTTCCTGCAATTTTTTTCACAATCTCACAAAAGGGCAACTCCTGTAGTTCTTTAACAGTGGCCTTAGCATAGCCAGTAAATATTGCATTACCCACAAACTCTGGAGGAAGAGGAGGTCGAACCTTGGACCTGATTACAATCCATTCCCAAATTAGATCATCAGTAATTGTTTTCATAATACTGTAAGCAACTGAAGTATAACTATAATATTAATTGATAGAATTAAACCTGATGTCGACAGGAATCTGAATAGTTGAAACATCATCTGGATTCATGTTTTCAATTGCGGCAGTTCTTGCACGCCACAGGTGTGCCACTGCTGCAATAAATCTTGTGCACTGATTAAACCCACCATTCTTTGCTTTCATTTTGAGGGTGTGAATCATTTTTCCTGATAAAGAGAACAACTTAAAGTCGCGCTTCGTTGATGGAGTGTGCAAGGGCACTGTTTTTGGCATAGAATTGATGGAGTTTGGAGGCAATGAAGAAGGTTTGATGTACTCTAGATGGTCATAATCGATCTGGAGAGGAGATCGAGCCTTGAAACAGGTCCTGTCAGTGACTGGTACAAATGCTAGCTCTCCTTTCGTAACGATGTGAGTGAAGTTTCTGGAAAACTCCTGCAGTGAAAACCCGTCCATTACGCTGTGATTGACCGCAGTTCCCACAACGAAGGCACCACATTTGAAACGAGTCATCTGCAACAAACAATCAGATACATTTAGGCTTTTCCCTATTATTCTTATTGCATTAACAATAGTTGCTAAGAAGATTCTAGACTACGAAAAAGCAAGTAAACGAAACAAGACAGGCTGAACAGAAAATCATGCTAGAATTCGGAACCTGAAAGGATATGAGGTGCTCATCCTCTGACGGTGCTGTTTGATTTTCACATCTGAGCAGTATACAAAGTTGGGAAAAGACGGGATTTGGATGGGTTATATCTCCCAGATCTTCCAAAGACAGGTCGCAGGTACAAACGGCCAAAGGCACTCCTGCAGCATTACAGTCGATCTCAAACCTTCCCGGCTCAGAATTGAATTTGAGTCTCCCGCACATGAAGTTGTATGCCACCAAAATCTTGCTCAATGCCTGTGTGCTCAAGTAGACTATACCATTGAACGGTATAGAGTGGAGAGCAGCAAAAAAATGAAAATATTTTAAGACATACTTCATCATTTTCTGGTCTATGTTGCTCAGGAATAACGAACGTTTTTCTATTATTTTTTCTGGACGTATCTCAGTCAATCTCTCCCTTTTCAGTAGAATATCAAAAACTAAAGAAAGAGCAGGCGCCTCCATTTGCAAATGCAACTAAATAAAGGTTACAAGTAGGAAAATATGACCTTGGTTTCAGCTCGTATGGACGGCTGGGTAGGATTTCATTTCCTCCATGAATTTATAGTACTCTGAAATCTCAACTACTTGCATTCCATCGATTGCAAAATTTAATATTAAGGCTGTCACTGCCATTGTCTTTTGAGTTCAATACAACGTGCTGTGTGTCCCACAAAAGTACAATTAAGATGTTTTATATAAAAGGCTCTAATCTAAAAATTGCTTTGATGTAAACTTTAATAATGGCTTTTACTTTACTTCAGAATGACATTGAATGTGTGAAATTCATGAATTGATGAGAAGACAAAGGAGTTTCTTGCAGTTCCATGCAATTATATGATTTTACAAACATTAGAGATTGTTCTCATTTAGTATATTGTTTTGTTGAAGCTCCATTTGTGATAAAATCTATTGGAAAGAAATTTGACAACGAATGCTGGATGATGATAATGATGTTGAGAATGAGAAGTGCTTGAAGATTATAAGTACCATGGGCAAGTTGGAGAACAATTTAATTAGATTATTAAATGATTTAATTAGATTATTAATAGTTGTGTTCAAGTTATCTTATAGGTAATAATAATTTATTAATTTGAACTTTATAATTTTTATGATGTTTTAAAAAATATATTTGTAATTGTAAATATTAATAAATTTTAAAATTAAATTATGGTGTTAATAAATCATTATTACATTAGCCATTATTTTGGTATATTATAATATAATTTAAATGAATTATTAAAAATATAAATATATAATAAAATATTGAATTAAGTATATTAAAAGAAGTGTTATGATCTATCTTTTAATCGTTAAAAATTTAAAATTATAAGAAAAATAGTAAATAATAATTTTTTTTCTAAATTAATTATAACATCCAATCCTATTTTAATATTCACCTTAACAAAATAAAAATTTATTTTATAAATATGAATATATATATAATTCATTATATAAAAAAATGAAATATACTACTTTTTTCAGATTACTTATATAATAAATTGGTTGATGGATTATGGTTCTCTTTTTGGTAATTGAACAATGCATTCACATTAATTATGCATAGAATTGAACTACCATATTTATTATGAGGAAATGATATTATGTCATATGTATTCCCTTTAACAAACATATAATTAACTTTATGTGTGTGTGTGAGTTATTCATATTTATAAATAATATTCAAGTACTCAAATGTATCATGCTTATCATACTTACTTGATATCCAAAAAAGAGGGCATGGAAAATATCCATCAAGTTGTTAAATTAAGGACATTAAATATTTCATGCAGGTTTTCAACTGTCACATCTTATTCTCCTAGATATTAGAAATAGATTATTTTAATAAATGTCAAAAGAAAATGACATGTTTATATTGATTAACATTAAATGAAATTTAGTTCATTATTTTGATTGAGTGTGAGATACAATTTGATTTTTTTTTTTAATTAAACATCAAATAGACTTGATCCACTTATATTGATTTGAATTTTATACTGTTTAATATTATATAGATTTACCTTGCTTTTACTGCTTATATAAATAACAAAATAATTTGATATTTATATTGGAAAATATTATAATTGTAGCACATGTTCTTCTCCAAAATAGGAGGGCATCGTCAAGGAGATATAGATATATGTAATTACTAAGGAGAAGAAAGAGAATAATTATGTATACAAGTTTAGTTTTACAATTGACAATGAACCCAAATGTAGAACTATTTAGTACCCTTGCAAATGGGTAGATATTTTGGTTGTAAATGTATCTTGTTTAGTTGTTTTTAATTAGATGCTTGCATTTGATAATTACAAGCATCATACATGTCTTGAATTCTTAAACTTTGAAAAATTAATTAGATCATTGTGCTACATAACAAAGATGTTGTGAAAAAACCTCATTAACATTGTATATGTTATAATTAATTTTTATACTTACAACCTTAATCTTTAATTAATTTTGTACAACTAAAAAAAATATTCTTTTACAAAAATGATTTAAATTTGATAACAAACTTTTGAATATAATTGTAAAGTATAAAACATTAATTTATATTTACTATATATAAAAATTAAATTATTTAAACAACAACAACGGAGTTCTATATATATTTATAATTCAACTGAATTTATAACGTGCATGTAATTGCACATGGAACTATGAAACAAATGTTAGCTCTTGTTATCATCAAAATCCGGACTTCACTTGTGATATGTATAAACCGTTTGAACAAATTCTTATTTTTATATCGTTAAAGACTTAAAAAAAAAATTTGGTATACTAAGCATGTAATTCGATGATGGACTTAAACTAATGGATTTATTATTTATGCGAATCTTTAGTCACCAATAGTTAACAATTGACTAAGCACCATTGGTTACAAGTTGCAGTCGAATTTTGGCAAGTTGTCTATCGTTGCCATTAGACAGCTAACATGCCACATTCTCCATCTATCAAAAGGTGGCAGGTGGTAAACAGAAAGATCCCATATGCAGTCGCTGTAGATGGGACTGTGTGTTTTTATAGATTTTCCTTTGTATGATAAAGTCTACTACCAAGGATGCAAGCTTGACCACACGTCTAACCTTTGGCGGTTGTAGCTTAGCTTGTACCAGTCAGTGGCATGATGTGGATCATAATAATACTCATGTTTTGCTCTGAGTATCGAAAGAGAAGTTGATCTACAAGGTGCTGACTTGCACTGTATTTAGAGGTAAATGGAAACATAGTGAAGGAGAGCAAGGACAATGAGTTTTAGAATGATATGAATACGTAAAGACATGGCAAAATATCAGATATTTAAATATTCAGACTATATAGGATTATTGAAGTATCATGATATGAGATAGTACCACAAATATATTAGATGTTCTTTTAAAGGTGCATGATATTTGGAAAAGGATGTAATTTTATGTTTTTTTTTATAAAGGATTTTGTATAAGTGGTACATGATTTTAAGGTGTATTGGGAGTTGATAGTGAAGGATAATGATAGGGTATTTTAAGTGACATGGATATTAGAAAACCTATATAATATGTCAAACTTAGATTCAATACAATAAGTGGATTTGTATGCCTTCTACCTATTATAAATGGAAGCATAGTTTGAAATGTAGAGACATCTTTGATTGATCATTTTTTATTGTTAAGGGTGGGTGAGGACATCCTAAGTGTTGATTTGACTGGGGCAAGGCTCCACATCTGTTATGCAACTCCAATCAATAATATAGTATCACTAATATAAAATAAGATATTGAGGTTCCAGATCTCTTTATATATATCTTAATTACATATATAATTTAAATTATAATAATAGATAATTATATTATATATTTATAACTATAAATATGATTAAAATATATAAATTACTACTACTATATATTATTAATAATATATTTGATAAAAAAATAATAGTATATAATATATTATATTTATACTATATATATTAATATAATATATTATATATAATTTCTCATTAATGTGTAGAGCGTCTTGTAAGTCTCTTCGATGAGATAGTAATTTGGTTGGACTACCCCCACCCATTGGGATGTTTAAAATGAATTTTGATGGTATGGACAGGGGAAACTCAAAGGCATTAGGGCAGGCAGGCTAATTAAGAATTGCGTAGGATCATTGAATTGAACAGCGTCACGAAAGCTCATTGATGGAATAAATAATGAGGCAGAATCACAGGCTCGTACGCTAAGTTTGGTTTTGTGGTTTAATGTGGTATTGATAGGATTTTCATTGAAAGAGACTGAATGGTGTTAACCCAGGATCTACACAACAAGAAAGCCAGGTCGTGGAATATTGATAAAATTCTCGAACATGTCTGGGATGTGTTGGATTCTCTCGATCTCTGGGAGGTCAAGAATTTATTTTGCGAAGCCAATGGTGCATCAGTTGTCTTAGCCACAATGGAATCACCCACGTGGAGGACATTATTTTCGACAATTCTTGGTGTGCTTGGCCAGATGCATTAATGGGCCTTATTTATACATAGGCGCTTGTGTTTTTTTGCGTGCTAGTTTTAATGATTGGAGCGTGTGGAAGGAGTGATCATTCAGAAGCGAGTGAGTTTTTCCGCTCCATGCGTGCGTAGGAATTTCTTCCACGCCCAGTTAGATTGGACTCGCCGTAGTTTATGACTTCATTTATGAATTGTGGATGCGCGAATTGTATTTGCTTTGCATACTATCTTATAGGTGGGTCTCGATGTTGTTTGCACGGAGGAATTTAGTAGGCACGGACCGAATGTTTCGAATTGCGTTGAGTGAACCATTGGTGCGAGTGCCTACTTAAAATCGAGAAATGGCAGTTGAAAGGGGTGTTGCAGGCTGTAGGCTGAAGAAGGCTTTTATCATCTAGTCTATGAGTGTTCTACATGCTCTCAAGGAAATTGTTAGGATGGTTTTTCTTGAGACGACCGAATGGTTGAAGGTTAATTTGTTAATTGCTTCGATGTTTGTGGGCAATTTGTTGTTGGTTTTGAAGAATAAGGAACTCACATTGTCAATTGTGGAGTCGATTGTGTGCTTAGGTTTCAGGGTGGGGTTAGAGCTAGTTGTGAAAGGGTTTTCGTTCGTTGAGCACCACTCCTTGAACTTATCTTAGTCATTTTCCTAAGGCTTAATCCCTCTAAGTACATTCAGGGTTTTGGAGTACCAATTTTTGTAATTTGAGTTGGAGCATGTTGAACACATGAAAGAGTGCCTAAGGAATCCAAGCCCCTTGGGTAGGATGTTGTAAGCTTTAGACTTGGCTTCACCCAAGCCCTCCCAACGCTGGTGGTAGTGGCTCTGAGCTATCATAAGGCATCACCATTGGTTTTGATGGTAAAAATGATGGTTTGTTTATTTGGGAAAAAATGTGCCCTTATATTTACCTTAGGAATAGGGGATGGGTCCTAATACACAAAAACGAGATGCATCTTGGCATATGCGAGCTTAGCTAGAGGGTGTAGCATTTGCTTCAAAGTTGGGTGGTATCTTCTTGACAATACAAGTTGGATGGTCTTAACATCAGTGTGGGAATAAGGAGGACGAGGTGGAAGTAAGGGCTTTGGGTGTTGGTGATAGTGGTCTTAACGTCAACGTGGGAAGGAGGACGATGTAGAAGTGAGGGTTTTGGGCATTGGTGGTAGTGGTAGTGAAACACGAGTTAGGCTCAAATGGTAGTGGGGTGGCATGTGTTTAGGTTTTGATGGTGGTGGTTTGGACGTTACCAATGACAGGTGGCAATAGTGGTGGTGTGGACATGGGAAGTGACACTCCGATTTGTGACAGGGGTTTCATGACTATTGGTAGCAGGGTTGAAGGATCAGATTCCCTCTTTTTGGTATAATATTGGCCACCACAAGTTGGAGGCTAGTTTGGTTATTAGGTTTCAACCTACTAGTTTTTGTTGTTGGTTTATAGTATTTGTCTCTCGGGTGGTCAGTTCATATCATTTTTTGGGTTTGTTTTCTCATTTTTTTGGGTTTGTTTTATCATTTTTTTGACCTCTTATAATTGGTCTCTTGTTTTGCCTCTCGTACTTATTCTTTTCTTGGAATATCATGTCATTGTTCAAATATGACCCACGTTCATTTAAATTTTCATTTGCTTTTAATGAAAGATGAAGGAACCATCAACCCTTAATTACCAATAAAAAAATATATTAAAACTATACATAATATATAGTATATGAGTAAGTGCATGAAATTGGGGGGTGTTTAACCCTAAATTATGATAGGTCAATATAGTATATAATTAATAATATATAAATGAATAAAAACAAGGATTTTATATATATATATATATATATATATATATATATATATATATATATATATATATATATATATATATATATATACATGACATTGGGGGTGTTTAACCCTAAATTATGATAAGTCAATATAATATATAATTAAGAATATATAAATGGATAAGAACAAGGATTATATATATATATATATATATATAATCCTTGTTCTTATCCATTTATATATTCTTAATTATATATTATATTGACTTATCATATATATATATATATATATATATATATATATATATATATATATATATATATATATATATAATATTAATCAACAGATTCACTTTCCTTTTTATGTATATTTGAGTATTTAAATTTAAAATATTATTTATTTGAGTTTGATATATATATATATATATATATATATATATATATATATCTGAGTATTTAAATTCAAAATATTGTTTATTTGATATATATAAATCTTAAACTCAAATAAACAATATTTTGAATTTAAATACTCAGATATACATAAAAAGGAAAGTGAATCTGTTGATTAATATTTTAATAAATGGTAAAAAAGAGTACTTGGTTTGTTTATTATGCACATGTAGATCTGGGTTGAAACATGATGATGGCAAATTTCTTCTTGTAAAAAAAATTACATTTTCTTTTTTCTGGATCAAACTTTGTTTTGCATTTTTTAGACAAAAAATGAATATTTGTAAACAAAAACCTCCAGAGGAAATAAAACTTTCATCATTACTCTATAGAATACAAACCAAAGCTTAAATCCCCTTCATAATTTAAATATGAAAATTATAACTCCTTTTTCGTAATGAATTACAACATGTATATATTATGCAGAATATCACCCAAATTAAATTTCCTCTTATTAAAATACTTGGCGAACATTAAATTTCCAATAGAGGATTTAAAAGAATCAGTACTCTTTCACTATGACGCCTTTATCTTTAGCATAAGACTAATGGCGCGGCACCATTCAAAATTCTCTCTAAATGTTTAACATAAATATACACACCTGCACCATATTATATTCAAATCTATCTGCATAGCGTATATATTTCCAAAACCAAATCTTATGGCAATGCGTTTGGTTAGGCTATGCAGTGTACCACCAGCAGGTCATGCTAATTCTTTAACTGGTCAAATACCAGTTTTCTTATAAGTCAAAATACATAGAAATAGTTTTCTTTCTATGTATTTAACTAGTCAAATACATAGAAAGAGTTTTGTATATCGTGCGTTGCCAGAATATGCTTCCACAGGCAAAATCTTTGTGTTGAAGACTGAGAGCTACTGAAAAATGGCATTCATGAACAGTATGAGGAAGGCGTTTAGCCTTATGACAAGCAATTTCAATTACGAGAACAAAAAGAAAAATGAAAATAATCAATACTAAGCTACAACATCTCTTATTACTGATCGATGCTATAATCCTCTTGACTTTATAATATCTTTGATTTAATTTCCTTTGCATGCAGATCGCCCAAAATGGAGAGTCACAAGTCTTAAACTTGTAAAATCTTTGAATTGGCTGTCATTACATGCAAGTGCTTCCTATCACCACTTACGCCATTGTATTATACTAATAGATAATTCCTTTATATTTATAAAATCTCAATCATTCAACATGCAAGTTGCCGGTAATCATTAGCACCACTTACATTGCCTCTTTCAATTCAATCTAGGGTTCTCTCTTTTCCTCTCATCTGCGTTTAACCTGAGTTCAAACAAGAACAAACTTCCACCAAAAATATTATTTTTATTAAATATCCTAAATAATATATATTTTCAAACTCACACTCAACAACCTCATAAACAGAGTACATTTTAAAATTTATACTAACTTTTTTCTCTTTTTACCTTGAACCAAACTTATCCATGAACGAATACTAAACTTAGACTTCCAGAAATGGATTATCCAAGATTTTTATTATCTTACTAATTCAAACATTCTAATTTTTTTACAACTATTGCCACCCAAATACCTGACCAAATTTTAATTCCTACCCCTTTTTAAATTTCTTTACATATATAATAATTTTAAAATTTAAAAGTACAAAAAATTAAATAATTTAATAATACCCCCTAAAATTGCCCCTGCATCAAACCACCAGGGTAAAAGAAATTAATTATTCATGGACTCATGTTCATGAGTTGCTCCGCTATCACACCATACCTATTGATTTCTAAAGCTAAGATCCAAGTTAAATCTTCAACTGGATGATCTTTCTATTTTACCAAATAATGAAAATAGTCTGTCTTTGATTTTTTTGACAAATTTTTAATCCAAAATAGCTTCTAGTTGTTCTAGCAATTTCTTTGGCAATTGCCACTTTTATTGAATTTCTTGTTCTGCTTCATTTAAAAAAATATTTTTATGTTCATCACCTTCCCTTTAAGAATATATCTCAGCAACATTAAATATATGTGAGATTCCAATGCCTATTGAAAGCTCCAATTCATATGCATTTGCTGAAAAAAATTTGAGAATTTTACAGGGTCCAATCTTTTTCAATTTTAATTTATTATATTCCCCTCTTGGGAATCTTTCTTTCTTCAAATGAACAAGTACAAGATCTTCTACTTCAAATTGTACCTTTCTTATTTTCAAATATACTCTTTGCTTATACTTTCATAAATTTTCTTGTAGCCTTTGTTTTACCAATTCTTGAAGTTCTTGCATTGCTATTGCAAATTCTTCTCCTTCAGTGCTTCTTTTCATCTATTTACCTATATTTTTCAATTCATAAGTCCTCTAGGATGTATTCCATATAAAATTTGGAAAGGACTCATACATGTGCTTTTGTTTGGAAAATCATTATAGGTAAATTCATATTGTGCTAAAACTTGATCCCATTGTTTGGGATAATCACTCACCAAGCTATTCATAATATTTCCCAAGCTTTTGTTAGCTACTTTAGTTTGCCCATCTATTTGAGGATGGTATGTAGAAATAAAAGTCAATTTTATGCCCAATTTTTTCCAAAGAGTCCTCCAAAAATGCCCAAAAAATTTTGTATCTCTAACTGAAATAATGTTATGAGGTAAACCATGCAATTTTACTACTTCTTTGAAAAATAAGTCAGCTATGTGAGTTACATCACTGATTTTATATCAGAGTATAAAATGAGACATTTTAAAAAATCTATCTACTACTACAAAGATTAAATAATTCCCTTTCTATGTTTTTGGTAAACTCAAAATAAAATCCATACTTACAAAATCCCATGGTCTATTGGGAATGGATAATGGTTGATATAACTCTATATTCTGACTTCTTGTTTTGAAAGTTGACATATTCTACAATTTTAACAAAATTATTTATATCAGTTGACATACTTGGCCAATAATAAAAATCATTTACCTGTGCCAATGTTTTATCCTATCCAGAATGTCCTACAAGGTTGCCACTGTGCTTTTCTTTGATGAAATTTTCTCTCATAAAACTTTTTGAAATACAAAGCTGCTTGCCTTTGAATAACATTCCTTCCTGTAACATATAATCCATCTGAGGACTTATATCCCTACTTCTAGGATCTTCACAAGCTTCATATGCTTCTTTAAAGTCTACATCATTTTCATACATTTCCTTTATTATGTCATATACTATAACATTCACCTGTATTTCCTGTAAAACCAAATTTATTCTTCTCAAAGAATCAACAACCTTGTTGGATTTGCCGCTCTTATGTTTAATAACAAATGAAAAAAATGGTAAAAATTTTATCCACTTAGCATGCCTTTGATTTAATTTATTTTGGGTAATTTTAAACTTCAAGGCATGATTATCAGTAAATGAAACAAATTCTTTTGGCATTAAAAAATGCCTCCACTTATTCAAACTCTGCACTATAGCATAGAATTCTTAATCATAAGCTGAGTATTTATTTTTAGCCTCATTAAGTTTCTTAAAAAAATATGCCATAGGTTTACCTTTCTAACTTAGTACTACTCTTATGGCAATTTCACTTGCATCACACTCCATTTGGAATAACTTACCAAAATTAGGTAGTGCCAATATAAGCTTCTTTGTGATCTTCTTCAATATCTAAAAGCTTATATTAGTTGTTTTATTCCATCTAAATGGCCAATTTCTTCCTTTAATAGTTTCCACAATAGGAGCACAAATACTACTAATTTTTTTGATGAACTTCTTACAAAAGATATCAAGGCCATGAAAACTTCTTACCTCAAATGGATTCTTGGGTGTAGGCCATTATTCTATAGCTTTTAATTTATATTTGTCCATTTTTAACGCTTCTTATAAAATCATAAAATATAAATAAACTTTGTTTTAATAAAAATACACTTCTTAAGGTTATTCAGTAAATTTTCCTCCTACAACTTTTTTGAAACTAATCTTAAATGTTCAAGATGCTCATCTCTTGATTTACTAAAGACCATAATATCATCAAGATATATAATAAAAAATTTACTTGTGAATGGCTTAAGTACTTCATTCATAAGCCTCATAACAGTACTTGGGGCATTTGTTAACCCAAATGGCATTACTAGCCATTCATACAAGCTGTCATTGGTTTTAAATGTTATCTTTCATTCATCTCCTTCTCTTATTCTGATCTAATGATATCCACTTTTTAGGTCTATCTTTGAAAAATATATGGCACCACTCGAACAATATATTAAATCATCTATTCTCGGTAAATGAAATCTATACTTGATAGTAATTTTGTTTTTAACTTTTGAGTCTGTGCATGTTTTCCAAGTTCCATCTTTCTTTGGTGAAAGTACAATTGGAATTGCACAAGGACTTAAGATTTCTCTCACCAATCCTTTATCCAATAACTCCTAAACTTGCCTTTTGATTTATTCATTTTCTTTTGGAGTTATCATTTAAGCTACTTTATTTGGAAGGTTAGTCCCTAGTATTAAATCTATATGATGACTAATACTCCTTTTAGGAGGTAATTAATTTGGTAAATCATATACTACAATATCCAAAAACTCACTAAGAAAATCTTGAATTTCTAAAGGAAATTCATTCAACTTAGTATTAGTGATTAAAGTCTTTGGCTAATTAATAAGGGAATAATTTACCTCTTCTTATTTCACTTGCTTCAGAAATTATTTTTCACTGATAACTAATACCATTGAATTTTCCTCTACTACCAGATCATCTTCTTTGAGGGGTGTTAGAATATTTTTTTAACCATTATTTTCAAATGTATTAGTATTGTGCCTACCATAATGTATAGCATTCTTGTCATACTACCAAGGCCTGAATAAGAAAACATGACAAACATCCATATGCATTACATCACTAATAACTCCATCCTTATAATTTCTTATTTGAAATTCTACTTTGCATTATTCATTAACCAAAATCTGATAATATTTTTGTAACCAAGACACTTTATAAAGAGTTGGATGACTTGCCTTCTTAAAATTTAGTTTACCTACCATCTCTGTGGATGCCATATTGTCAATAATATCACTATCATTAATTATCTGACAACATTTACCTTTTACTTTGTAGGTCGTTCTGAACAATGTTTTCCTTTGAGGTGGTTCCTTGATTTCTTTTATGGATTTCAATAAAACCCTTTTCATCAATAGTGTTTCTCTTGTCTTTAGAGCATCTTCATGAGGAGGTGAACCTACACTTTTGCATCTTCAACTTGAGTAAGATGAACATTTCCATGACTTGTAGATGGATTTTCAAGATACTTAAAGGATCTATGTCCAAATTTTATACACTTAAAACATCTACCAACAAATTCTCTATCTCTATTAAAATGTCTTCTACCTCTGAAGTGATACCTACCTCTTGGAGTAAATTCTCGTATCTGAAAGTTAATGCTAGTTTGAGAGCTATTGGATTCTCCTTGATGTGTCTATAATTGAATTCTTCCTCATTGTTGTCTTTCTTCTCTATAAGTTCTACCTCTACCTCTTACATGTTGAGGTTGTTTTCTTTCTACTTTTGCTTTTGATTTAAAGGCATACTAGTATTCCTCTTCCACTGACTTTGGAATGATGAGACTCATCTCATCCTAAATGAAAAAAAATTAAACCATTCGTCTATCTTGCCACCTTCTCTACATCATCTTCAACATGCCCTGCTTTTATTTTTAGTCTATAAAATTCATTAGTATATTCTTTTACAAATATTTATTTTTGTTTCAAATTTTACAATTTTCTAAAAAGATTAACTTGATAATCTTTGGGCATAAATTTACCTTTCAATTTGGTAACCATCTTATCCTAGCTTTTGAATTTTGGCTTTCCTTTTCTTCTTCTTTTTTCCTGCACTCCATCTCACCATAGGGATGCATCAATATTCATTCTGATCATGAAAAATTTAACTTTTTTATCATAATCAACTCCTTCATATTCAAAATATCTATCCATTACACCGATCTATTCAATGAGCTCTTTCACATTCAAGGTTTTCTCATACATGCAAACCTTTATCTTGGGCTTTGCACTCATACCCATAATAGTTCAAATCATTCTTTCTTCTACTATTTCTTTTTATTCCACCAATTATTCCTTTGGTGGTTCCTCTTCTCTATCACTAACTTCACCAATGTCAATGCCTCTTCTCTGAGCCATTTCTAGATCTTGCAATCTAGCCGTGAGATTTTTTATTTCTTTTATTACTGCTACCTCTCTAGTAGTTTATCCTAATTGCCTCCTTCCTCTGCCTCTTGCTCTCATCACAATATTTATAATCCAAAACCTTCTAGATCTCTCTCTTTTATAGAGCTTGTTACTTTGATACCACAAATTGATAGAAAATTTCTTCTTGTAAAAAAAATTAAATTTTCATTTTTTCTTAGATCAAATTTGTTTTGGATTATCTAGACAGAAGATGAATATTTGTAAACAAAAATATCTAGAGGAAATAAAACCTTCACTATTAATCTATAGAATACAAAGCAAAGCTTAAATCCCCTTCAGAATTTAAATATAAAAATTATAACCCCTTTTTTGTAATGAATTACAATGCATATATATAATGGAGAATATCACCCAAATTGAATTTCCTTTTATTATATACTTGGTGAACATTAAATTTCCAATAGAGTACTTAAAATAACCAATAATCTTTTAATATGATGCCTTTATCTTTGGTGTACCACTAATTCTAGTGGCACCATTAAAAATTATCTCTGGATCTTTAATATAAATACACACACATGCACTATACTTCTATTCAAATCTATTTGCATAGCGTATATGTTTCCAAAACCAAATCTTATGGCAATGCATTTGGTTAGGCTACACAGTGTACTACCAACAAGTCATGTTAATTCTTTAACTTGTCAAATACCAATTTTCTTATAAGTCAAACCAAACATAGAAAGAGTCTTGTATATCGTGCATTGTTAAAATATGCTTCCACAACTAAAATCTCTCTATTGAAGACTGAGAGATACTGAAAAATAACATTCATGAACTGTATGAGGAAGTCATTTATCCTTATGACAAGAAATTTCATTTACGAGAATAGAAATAGAAATGAAAATAATCAATACTAAAGTTACAACATCTCTTATTACTGATTGATGCTATAATCCTCTTTATTTTATAAAATCTTTGATTTAATTTTCTTTACATGAAGATCACCCAAAATGGAGTGGTGCTAGTCTTAAACTTGTATTTTTTTTGAAATCACTGTCATTACATGCAAGTGCTTCCTATCACCACTTATGCCATTGTATTATACTATTAAATAATTCCTTTATATATATAAAATCTCAATCATATAATATGCAAGTTGTTGGTAATGATTAGTGCCACTCAATAAACACACACACACACACACACACACACACACACACACACACACACACACACACACACACGCACGCACGCACGCACGCACGCACGCACGCACTAGTGTATCAATCCTATAGATCATACAAAGTAGAAATTAATCATGTTCGTGCATCAACCATTGCCTCTTTAAATTCAATCTGGGGTTCTCTCTTTTCCTCTCTTCTACATTTAACTTGAGTTAAAATAATATATATTTTCACGAAACTTACACGAAAGATATTATTTTTATTAAATATTCTAAATAATATATATTTTCAAACTCACACTCAACACTCCCATAAACAAAATACATTTTAAAATTTATACTGACCTTTTTCCCTTTTCCCCTGGAATGGAACTTATCCATTTGTTGGAATAGATACTAAACTTAGAATTCTTTACATGGATTATCTAGAATTTTTATTATCTTACTAATTTAAACATTCTATATTTTTTACAACTATTTCCACCTGGATACCTAACCAAATTTTATTTCCTATCCCTTTTTAATTTGTTTACATAAATAATAATTTTTAAATAAAAAATAATGAAATAATTTAATAATACCCCTTAAAAATCCACCCACATCACATGATAGAAGTGGAATGGATATGAATTCTATATAAATCATCAAATTCTTGAAATTTGCACTCTATGACTTCAGATGTTTGCCCCAGATCTAGACGGTTACATCGACACATTCATCTAATTTATAAATAGGTGTCCAATAAAGAATATTGATTGGATCTATATGGGACCACATAGAACCTTTTGGGTTTCCTATCACCTTTGATCAAGTGTGTTCATATCTCACGCACAACCAGTCACTCTTTTTGAAATGATTAAACCCTAGATTCTTCACCCTTGGAGTCACTGTGAGAAAAATGGTTATTGGGCTCATGGTGTTAATCTACTCCAAGGACCCCTATTTTAGTTGGCATTACCTACATAGCCAATAATCTGAAATGGGCCTCATAATTATATATTTCTCCTCTATGTGTTGGCTTGTATGTGCATACAAATGCAATGCATGATAAGCAAGTACATAGATTGACATGCTTTTGGCTTATCAAATATGGATTATGGGATTATCCTTCAGTACTTAAAACCTATAGATGGGTTTTTGTTATGACTAATATATAAATAAGAAATAATAGTGAAGTTTTTCTCAATTGAATGCTTGATTGAATGTTTTTGGTAAGTTTTCTTTTGTGTTTTTAGGTATTTGCTAGGTGAGAAATGAAAAAATATTGATCATTCATATATACCAATCCTTTAGATAAATATCTCACATAAATTCACTTAGGTAAACAATAAGGACATGCTATAATTGTACATTTGATGGTTTTAGGGCATTGGATACTTAGTTTGACATATGACACTTGTGTCAACATAGGCATTTAGCTAAGATGCAAGTTTTTGGGAAGTTGTAAATTAGGTATAGGTCCAAAATTTACATAGGATTATAATAATCAGGTTTATAGCATTTTGAACAATATAGAAGGCATGATCATTATAATGACATATGTTTAGACTAAAAAATAGTTAATAGGTACAAGAAATAGAAGATGTGATCCTTTCAATAATCAGAAGGTTTAGAAACTTAAGGATACAACCATGAGAAGTATTTTTCCAAATGCTATATAATTTTGATTTAGTATCTATATTTTCTTCCCTTTTAATATAGTAATGAAATTTCTAGTTTAAAGGAAATAAATGTATACTTGGATGTGTATAACACACTTTGTATTTGTGTGAGTCTAACTTGAGTGATTTCCTCATGAATGAATTAAAATCAATAGCATGTTACAATATATAATTAGTGATTATAGTTTGAAAGTAAAGAGAGGAAGGTTAGGATTACATGTGTATCGATGCAACTGTCTTGCCTTTTGGCAATTTGGTTTCAAAATGTGTTTCATTGTGAATCATTAAAACTAATATTAAGAAAAAATTAAGACCTTAAAGTGCATCTATATAAATACTAGAGGACAACTTACCCCAAACTTGGATAAAAAGTAAATTTCCATAGGGAAGTTGGGGTTAAATTAATTATGTAACCGAATCATACTTATAACCTGGTGAGTGGGAGTGTTTCAAGTCAACTCACATTATAAATGTGGTGAGGGTGAATGAAATAATCACTCCATCCTATAAAATTGGTAAGATTGATTGATTTAATCACCTTAACCTTGCCAAAATAGAACCAAATACTATAGTATATTGACTCAATAACAATTCATAAATGTCTATACTGGTGTATTTTAATATTTATAGAAGTATTTGAAATCTAACACTAATTTTGATTATGTAATTTAAGATGCCCTTTGCATGGTATATGCACCTCATATATTTCTCAAGATGAAATGTGGGTATAAAAATATTACCAATGTATAAAATGTTACCATAATATGTATATTTGAATCATGTTCTCATGACATGCCCCAACTAAAATATGAAACTGAGAACTCGTAGAAGTTTGGAGAACATGTTTCCATAACATGCCCACATTGAATATATAACTATAAACAATGTGGAGGTCATGCCTCTATGACATGGCCCCACTGATATGGTCCCCTTTTGAGGTGAGGGGAAATAGAAACTAGCAATCACCTTACCTTAAAAGGATAAGATAATTTTATAATCTATGAATGTATCATGTAGCATATATAAAAAACATGTCTAGGTAAATATATCAATGAAGTGCACAAAATGTGATCACATCAAGGCCTATGATGCATGAAATATATCATGTCAACATGTAGATAGTAAAAATACAATATAAATAAGAGATCAAACACACATACAAGTATTATCAAAATTAATTCAAGAGACAATGGTCCAAGGAGACCTCAAATAAGGGGCATGTTCAAATGCCATACAATATAATGGTTATGACTTAGTTAAATATCCACAAATCAATCAATGACACATTCAAATGCGCATATAATAAGAAATGATATATTCAAATCTCAAATTAAGTGAACAAGTCCATGAGGGACATAAATAATGGAGCATATTCAAATGCTCAAACAAGCAAGATAATAGAAAGAAAGGAAAGACACCTAAATAAGTGCAAAAAATGAAAATAATGGAACATAATCAACTAACCTAAACACATCACACCATTCCTTAGATATATGTTTTGTTAAAATATGTTAAGTATATATTACATAACATAAAATATTAAAGATATATGTTGTAAAAAAGGGTTGGTCATGTAAGTAATTTTCTTTGTCAAGCACTTATCTGATTATCCAGGTGAGTTTTAGACTTGTTACAATTAGGCACAAATATGGAATAAACCTATGGTGATCAAAATTTATCACTCGACTACATCGATATCAATTCACATAAGGCATGAACCTTATGTGCTCACCCAAAATGCATTAGAGAAATAACCAAGGCCCATGTTGGGCTAGTCATGCCATGGTGCAACTTATCCTTCAAGGGACTTGGTCATTTATAATAATGACATTTTGAAGTTTATAGGTGCAATCCATTCTAGGTTATGTTGAGGGTCTATAGGCATAAATCCTATTTAGGTAGCTACTTGTGGTCATATGGGTGCAATCTTATATTGGGTTGTTCTATAGTCTTATGGTCATAAGATGGTGTTTGATCATGCTTAACATCCTTCAGACATTTGGAGGGTTTTAAATAATATCTTACATCAAGGGTTCATGTTCGGTTAACATTTTAAGGATAGGTTTCATGGTTTAGCATGGAATCTTTCTGACACTTTGATTAATTCCACATAATATGCTGACATCACCATAATTAAAAGGATGCCATGAAAATCATGAATCAAAATCTTGAAACCAACATTCCTAACATTCAGGTTGAGTTTATAACACTATAGTCATTACATTCATCATGCATTTAAATATCAAGGCTAAAGACATTAAACAAAGACATAACCAGATCAAACTCTAGTGGATGAAATCACCATTTTCCTTACACAAAGTTTAAATAAATAGAGTACATAACAAATGAGATAGAGAAAATGCTCGCCTAAAGATACTAAAGGCCTAGAGGCTCATAGGCGAGCCTGGGTACTACAATTTAGAGCCTTAAAGACATCCATGCTAATCCTAGTTTCAATGGTAGTTATTTTATAATGTCTAGAACAAATTATATAGAGATTCACTATATCAAATTTGCATCCCCTACATACTGGCTTAAGCTTGGTTTTATATCACTCAATAACATCTACTCACTAGGCTGGAGGGTGCACACTAGGTGTTGAGATAGAGCCTTGGTTGATCATTCCATTAGATCCATCACCTTCCACCCTTTGTTCTCCATTCACCATGTGTAAATACTCATGAATATACCCCACAAAATCTGGGTACTAATTAACCACCTATTATTTGGTGCAAGATGAGCATTGATTCCTCTATCTAGTGCAAAAGATACCATACTAGCAATCATTACACATGATTGCCTCACGCTAAGATGTCTAATAAGTTTGAGTGGGTCTATAAATAGGAAAAAGGGGTCCAAAATTACCCCATAAAGAATTTGTAGTCCATCCATAGACTAGTCTTTCAATGCTCTAGGCACAAAGAACTCTGACACATTCTCCTTGAATTCAGCACTAAAGTCCTCAAAGCCCTTAATGGTGAGCTTGATTTATTCAACATCACTATTAATCTATATTGAGGTGATGTTAAGCATGAGTATATTAGTTTTATCTAACTCTTTTTTAAAGGCCTTTGGCCTTCCATTTTCTCTCATCACTCCTCCTTATAAGATTACCCCTTGATCACCAACCTTTGTTTGAAAGGTGTGAAAGAGTTCTCATATGTTCTAGTTTTGGTTCTTGATTTGGGAACTCAAAGTATTGATATTTTCCATGATCTATGCAGGCTTGATCATTATAACATTGTATGCCTTTTCCATCAACTCTTCCCTCTCCCCCTTTGCTTTCTTGAGGTGTGTGTTGATGATCGATGTTTGGTTTCAGAAGTTCATGAAGATGGTGTCAGTTACCTCTACACCTTCTTCTAGTTGTGTGACCACCTCTTTGAGATTGTCTAATAGCTCCTTATGTAGGGTGGGACAAGGGTCTTCCTCGTCTTCTTACTTTATTTGGTTCTTATTTCAACCTTGGGAGCATCTACTCCACTAGTATGCAAACCTTATCAACCTTTGAAAGATTCAAAGTGTCAGTGCCATCCAAGATGGATGGCTCAACTTCCTCTATGTGCTCATCCAATTGTTAAATTT
Source organism: Torreya grandis (assembly GCA_037957365.1). NCBI lineage: Eukaryota > Viridiplantae > Streptophyta > Pinopsida > Cupressales > Taxaceae > Torreya > Torreya grandis. The sequence continues at coordinate 260,771 of JARHVA010003873.1, read as the reverse complement.
TGAACTTCATGGAATTTATTTCTTCTTCCACCTCAAGCATGATATTCTTCCACTTTGCCCTAAAATCATTGATGATGTTATTTTGTGATACTTTGGAGGCCATTCAAATGAGTACATTGGTTGACCTAACTAGGTTCATTACATGAGGGTTTATGAGAAGGGAGTCATGCCATTCCTCCAATGTCTCTACACCTAACATGGCCTTCTATGGCACCTCAAAATGAATCTCATTCATATAACAGTCAAAATTAAATGACAACTACTTGTACATCCTAGTTGTGGCAATTACAAGGCGTATGTACTCAAACATGTAGTAATCTTTATCAGTCTACCCCTTCTATTCCTTTTCTCTTAGGCTAGGCTCGACACCTTCTTCCTTAGTGATGGCCAAATCCATATGCTCTTATTCTTCTTCATTAGTGCTATCACTTTTTTTTGTGGTTCCCTCTAAGGTTTCCTCTCATTTCTCCTATAGGGGTTCTTCCTCAGACTTGTCCCTTTGGGCCATTTCTTCTTCCTATAGCTCTTCGGTGCTAACCTTTATGGGTGTCTCTTTGGTGCTAGTTTTGCCTTCTTCTTAACTTTATTGGGTCTCTATTTCACTCTTTGTTTATTAATTCAATGCACTAGCATCACCTATTGTTGTGCATCTTCCTCTTCTATGTTGGTGGTGGTGTTAGGCACCTTTTCTACTTTCTCCTTCATTGGTTCTACACTTGCAACAAAATTCTTCTTTTCCTTTTCTTTCTTAGACCTTTGATCTTGGCCCTTATTTTTATATACCTTCCTCTTCTTTCTTATAGCCACACTCTTTTATTCTTCAGTCCTTATTTCTTCGACCTCAACCTTGTCAATCTCTTCCTAGGTCATGTGAGATGCCTTCATGGCCACTTTTTTTTCTATAGATCAAGTGCCATCTCTATATGTTCATCACTAAGGCACATTTTCTTCCACTAACTTCTCTTTTCCTCCTTAATTAACAAAGGCTATGTGGAGGGCTCTTTCGATGAGGTGTTGGGTGGCTTTTCAGTCTTTATAAGTGTGGTGATAGTGCTGCCTTATATGGCCTCCTAAACTTCTTTGGCATTGGGATATTATTATACTATTTTTTTATAGATGATGTAAAATTTCATCCTTCCTTCCTCCTTTATCTATTCATACACCTCTTACACTTATAATTCCTCGCATGCTTCTTATGCTTCCATCTCCACCAAGGTTATTATGGGCATTGTAACTAGCCCCTTTGACTTATTTTTTTTTCTATATTAGCTTAGTCAAAGCAATCCCTAGAATGAAGGTCACACATTTCTTATTTAGTATAGAGGGAGTTACTTCATCACCAAAGACAATCTTCAACTAGAGGCACTCTTGTATCTCCTCAAGTATCTACCCCTTTTCATTTTGGGGAGACTTATTATGTGTTGATGGCACTAACTTCCCTTCATTTTTGATCTGAAAGGGGAGGTCATCATCCTTATTAGCACTCATGCCCTTCTTCCTTGGCTTCATATCATAATAAAGTATATGGTTGTACCTGAGAATCAAATTTTTATAGAGGGGATGGATGTCGATGTGATCGGAGTCATCCTCCTCATCCTCGATGGCTTTCCCTTCTAAATGCATGTATTATCACCACAACATTATCCTCTCCATGTCCAAACCCTTTATTTACATGTCCAAATTTTACACATTGGGGATCCTTCTCAGTGCTTCCCTAAAGTATTTCATCGAGAATGCGTAAGGAATATTTAGCCAACCTTAGTAGTGGTTATATATTAGCATGAAGTGCACTACAAAGAAGTGTTTCATAATGGTTAAGGTCACCATTCCTAACATGTTTTATGGAAGATCCTTGGGAATGCACCATTATAACTTGAATGCTTTGATATACTACATGTAACAACCCATTACTCAGGTCTTGTACTTTATAGAGAAGGGGGAAAGTGAAGTCTTGATACTTGTATGTTGGGGAATCATTATGCTTTGCGAAGACCTAGAGATCATTTTTGTTTCCATTAGGCATGTCGATCTCCTCCATGACTATCAAAATCAATAATAACCCCAACCTGAAGGTCTTCCATACTGTATGACACTCCAACACATTCTTTATAATTTCCTTTGCAATGAAATTTATGATGTTAAACTTATCCCCTATGCCATTTGATAGGTGATTCATAGGTAGGCCTTGGCGATATCTATCCATCAACTTTCAGAGTAAAGTTTTAAAATCATAAGGTATGTCACTACCCTCATACTAGGGTCCTTGATATATTTTATAGGTAATGCAAATCTTCCCTTATAGTACTCAAGGATTTTGATGCCCCATTTAAATTCAACATCATCCACCATCATCTAGTGGATGTCTATACCAAAATTTGGAAGTCCAATAATTCTTACTATTAGGCATGTTGACATCTGCATGTGCTTCCATATAAAATAGATGCAATCTCTATGAATGCACAAGATGAGGAACTATACGATTTCTTATGGCTTCCTAAAGCATCACAACTCATAGATCTGAGTTGTGTTGAAGGTTACAAGTCTATCATAGATGTAGACATAAAATAATGCCATGCCTAATTTTTTTTTGGCCCTTGTGTCCACCATCTAGTCTTGTACTAATTATTTTACATATATCAAGGTATGGTGGTTATATTATTTCAATCGATAGGTGTACATGAAATACATCCATTTATCCCCTACCAAGACCTCTAGGGTAAAATACATCACTTGGTATAATATTTTTTTAAACACCTCATTGTCTACTTCTATAATACTTACTCCTATAATGGGTTGCACTTTGATCTTCATAGTAGTCATGTCTTCTACTATTCATGCCCCCTTAGTGTCTTTATGTGCCTATTATAGACTAGAACTCATGCACTTCTTTCCCATCCTAAACTAGCTAGTGTTGAATCATGGTTTGTTTACTTTATCAAATATACTAATGTTTATTGACACTTCTCATAGTCATGAGGTATATAACTATGACTTTGGCTCTTGATATTCACATACCATTAATGGTAGCCTCGATGTCAATCTAGTTTTATATAACATGGTTTTATCATAATTAATGTCTCATAGTTCCCTATGCTAATGTTAAAGTGATTGTAATCCCTTTATCTATTCAATCATTTAGTTTTGGCATCTATGGGTGCTTAAGGGTTCACTCTGGTAGCAGTTGTTTGCTTCAGCTTTGGTTCACTAGTCTACATTTTGGGTATAAATTATCTCAAGGTTTGTAACCTAAACTAGTCGGCCCTTTTCTATTGTATACCGTTAATTTAGATACTTTTTTAATTATAGGTAATTAATAGTGTGGCAATGTCTATAGTTGTTGAGAATCATAAAAACCCATGAAATTTGAAAATATCCATTACCACCTATGCATTCAATGTGGATCTTTGTGCCTCTACCATCACCTCAATAAATATTCTAATAGTATTTTTGAAGTGATGTGTAGTTCAAATAGTCACTTCCCATTACACTTTTGTGGATGATAGAATTTCCTAATAATCTTTCTCCTATTCTTTGTTCACTTGGCATGACCTTCACCTTCCTTATGGTAACCTAAGCATAGCGCCTCACATGCACATGATTCAACCTCCATGGTTACATCTTATTTTCCTATTGCACTTTCATTTCAATCACAATTTCTTGTCTTGGTCGAGTGCACTTTCCTATCTTTGTCAATTTTTGTGCACATACATTTATTTAGCTTTGCCTATCCTACCCCATACTAATCCTTTATGCTAGCACTCTATCACTTCACTCTCTACTTTTGATCTCTTGTGTACAATTATAGTGTGCATCTTCTTTCTACCTCTTTCACATTTGAATCTTGTGTGCCTCTCTTACATCTTAAGTGTAAGAGCACCCTTTGTGCCTCTCTTTCTCCCTTGGTGCTCATATGTTCAAAATCTGGTGAATTCCATGTACCCAAAAACTTAGGTGTCTAGACTCAATAACTTTTAGAAATAATTTATGCTTGACTGACCCAACTGGAGTTATATATATAAGTACTATAATATTTCATCTATGAGATTTATTAAATTGCTTATTAAATCAACAAGGATAATAATCGCAAAATATAAGGAAATGTTTGGTTTACACCAAACATCATTTAGGTTAGTATAACACACCCGACTTGTGATCAAGAAGTTAGTGTCTAATGGTGAAAGCATAATTTTATTTCCTATATGGCTTCAATCTATTGTCATTTAAATCTTAGGGAACATTTCACTTGATATGTATAGATTGCATACACTAGTTTCTAATATATTATGGATGACATATGGGCCCATCCAACTTATCTGTAGCTTTCTCAGGTGCTTGAGGTACTTGGAGTCAAAGAGTAGGACTAATGATCCTTCAGTCAATACCTTGTGCTTAATATTATTTTCATTTTAGAGCTTCTAGCATGCCTTTTCAATCTACTAGCTCCACCTTACTTGGGTGCACACTTAATCCAAGCACTCCAAGTCTTCTAGCTTTACACTTAATGATTCTTGGTCATCTAAATGAGTAATTCATGCAATGAAAAAATATGGTACCATAAACCCCATCATTACAAATTCATCTATGTCAAACACTAATTGGAATGGTGTAGCCTTGTTTAGTTTCTTATAGGTTGTGTGATATGACCATAGAATGAAGAACACTCGATCATCCCAATCCTTGCATACAACATCACATATTTTTTTGAATCACATTTATAATATATTATTAAATTCCTTAATTGTGTCATTTACTTGGGGATGATATGGGGTGGTCTATGGTGTGCTATCATGTACTCAGCTAGTAAGATTTTTATAGATTCATTAAGGAAGTGTGTTACTCTATCACTAGTTAAACTGAGTGGGCACCCATAATAACTTATAATGTTTTCCCATAAGAAATGTGTGGCTATGGTGATTGTGTAATTTTATTAGGTGTTACTTCAACCCACTTTGTAAAATAATTGGTGGTTGCCAAATTATACCTTGTACCTATATACATTATTACGGGAGTGATCGTCCCAACAAAATCAATGGCCCATTTCTCAAATAACACTTGGGTAATAATAGGGATGAGAGGAATATTGTCTTATCAGTTTGAATTCCATGTGCACTAGCATATGGCATATGCCTTATCATAATCCTTTGAATCTTGGAATAGGCTTGGCTACCATAAGCCTAATTACAACACTTTGTATGTCAATGTATCTCCAGTGCAATAGCCTCATGTGATCCCCTCATATACCTTGCATAGAATGAAGTCCTTTTTGTTTTCCAAAACACATTAGTGTATGAATTCATCTCAACTTAATTTATACAACTCCCCATTAATGATTTTAAAGGGGGTAGTGCAAATGATGAGCTACTTCTTCTATTTAGTGGTTATGGTCTAGGGTGCAAACCCAAATAATAGAAATGTGACTATCTTTGCCAAGCATTCAAAAATGTGATATAATCTATAGATTTGTGCATCTAACATGTCATATTCAGTGGGCACTACTACATCACCAAAGTTAATGTTGGATAAATGGTCTAGTCCTGAGTTATTTTTCCCAAGTTTCACCATAATTGAGAATTAGAATTCCTAAAATGGGACTATCCATCTACAAATGCACCCATGGAGAATGGGATTATTCACAAAGTAATTAAGTGATTTATGATTGGTGAAAAGATGAATGGGGTTAACAGTAAGTATTTCCTAAATTTTAGAGGGTGTAGACTATGGCCAACACCTCACACTCAATAGTTGTGTAATTTTGATTTACCAAGGTCAATTTATGACTTGTGAAGGAGATAGGATGATCCATCTTGCCTTTACTAGGTTACACCAAAATATTGCCTATTTTAGATCCAAATGTGTTGACATGCATGTGGAATGGAATCATCTAGTCAAGAAATTGAAGGATAAGTGTGCTACCCAACTTAAAATTTAGAGTTTCAAAGTCATCCTCTTGCATTATGCCATAGTAAAATGGGCCATCCTTACATAAAAATCCTCTAACAATGCTATGATATTTGCATAACTCCTTATAAATTTTTTATAATAGCCATAATATCTAAGAAAGGTGAAAATGTCTTTCTATGTGGAAGGGGTCTAGAGCTATAAAATAACAATAATATTTATGGGTCAATGACGAGACCATATTTTTAGATGATGTGCTTGAGTAAGGTTCCAAATGGTGTCATGAAGACAAAATTCTTAAGGTTCAAGGATATGTGTATCTATCATCACCTCTTAGACATGATGCACAAGTTATCATAATGGTCTCTCATGAGCCCATACACAATCCAATCATAAAGGTACACCTAGAGGAACTTATGGATAAAATACTTAAATGTGGTGATGACCACTCTAGAGAATATGGTGGTCAAATTATTAATCCCAAAGGGAATCACATTATAGGCAAAAAAAACCCCATTATATCACAAAGGCTATCTTAGGCATATCCTCCTCTTCAATTTGGACTTGATGGTATCTAGAGAAACCATCAAATAAAGTATAGATTTTGCATCCTGTGACTCCATCCAAGACTTCATTAGTAAATGGAGTTGAGAAGGGGTTAGTGACATAAGTGACATTTAATAGTTTGTAACAATCATGAATGTTGATGTTCCCATCCTTATTAATGCTATTCACCATGGGGCTCACCCATTCTATCTCTTTCATTAGGTAAATTACTCATATGGCTAACATAACATCAATCTCCATTTTGACCTTAGCACAGAGATTAGGGTTCATTTTATAGGGGTGATTTTTGATAGGTCATGCACCATCTATATTTGTGATCATTTTTATAAGGGATAGGTTGATGCACTTCATGTACTGATAATTTCATGGAAATAAATCTTGAAACTCCTTCAAGAGATCCACAATTCACACCAGTTTTGCATCAGATCAATATGCACCTAAAGAAGTGACCTTCATTTCTCCTTTCATGGTGATATAAAACTAGGTGGTCTTGAATGGCATGTAATAGGACTCATTTATCTCCTAATGTGTGTCCTTAACTTGCCTACTCCACTTAGTTGTTTTGATGTGGAGATGAGTATGGTCTTCCTCATCAGGGGCACTATCATCCACTTTGCAAATGATTTTCCTCTTTCCTATCAAGCCATCTAATTTCATGATTTCTATACATCCATATCTTCATCACTCAAGTCAATGTTGAGTACCTATTCCTCAAAGAAATTTGGGAGCACTAATCCTTTCTCCTTGAACATATCTTGTAGGCTCTCCTTTAAGATTGCATAATCCTGAAACACTGTCTTTCAAATGACTTACAATGGCTTGATCAATTTCATGTTATGTGAGGAAAAGGAGAAGGTGTGAATAAACTACTCCTTAAATACATCCCAACTATATGTCTCATGGCATGTCTCATTGACCACATACCAAGCTCATGCCCACATATTTAAATATTTTTGGAAGGTGTGCACCCATAGGTTTCTCAAGGTATTTACACCATAGTCAATCCATGTTTCTTCACACAAACATGTATATGCTATTAGATTTGAATCAATAGAGTATGTAGAAATGTCCAGGTCTTCATTTATTTTTCCAAATATAGTGTAGATGGATAATTTTACATCTTTCCAAGTTTTCAAGCAAGACCTCTACACTTCCCATGAATGATTGGTAGTGCTTCTTAAGATATACACTAGTGCACCCATCCTGTCTACTTCCTTTGGGATATAAGACTCTAGGTCATAAACATACTCTTCTACATGATTTATCCCCTCATATCATGAGAGCACTACAAGTTTACCTTTGCTCAATAAAAACACTCTATTTCCCTTTTTACTATTATAAGGGACCCCTCTTTATGATGTGTGATCGATTTGGACCTAGTTATTCCTTATATATTTTGGTGCCTTGGAGCTCACTACAAAACACCATCGACCAATGGTTTCATAAGCTTATTCAACCCATTGATCACAAACTATGTCGGTAGTGTCTAAGGCTAACTATCCATCATTCTAAAAAATCACTCTTTGGTCATTAGGGTTGATAGTTTTAGCCCCTTACATCATGATTTTTTAGATATGGTTGATTTCATCTTCAAGATGAACACTTTCTACATAAGGTAGTCCTTGGTCACTTGAGAGGGGGATTATGAACCTCTCCTTGCCATTTTTAGAGTTCATATAGCACTTATTAAATCACATATCGACATTATCCATGTAACACCATGACCTACCTAGGACTACTAGATAATTATCTTGGTCAACCAACTCAATCACTTCAAAGTCATCATGAAACTCTACACCCATCATATCTAAAACAGTGCCTTTTAGAATTATGATTAGTTACATCCTAGATTTGTTGGCCATGAAAAGCACATGAGGAGAAGGCCTCAAGGCTACCCTACCCATCTTCTCCCATGCATTCCTTGTCAATATATTGACCTCAGTGCTTACATCCATGATGACCTCACATATAGACCATCCATCAATAGTGACATTCACCAGGATCTCTTGATCATACTCAATGTTTTGTGTATGCTTGAACTCTCATTCCATTTCCATGCATGGTATAATAATTTTAACTAGATTCTACGTGACATGATCTAAAAGAAAATTTCTCAATAAGGGTAGCATCTCTTCTATCTTTAGGAGGCATAGGATCTTTGTTATCTCTTATACCTCAGCCTCTTGGTTATCTTTCTTCTTGTGGGAGGTAGTAACATACACTTCTAAATCTTGTGTTATTTGGAGTTCTCCTTTCAAGTTTTGAATGACACTCATAACCTATTGCAAGACATATTTTTAGTGCACTAGATCAAGGTAAGGCATAGATTTAGGTTTAGGCCATGTGATGTGCTTAATATGACTTGGTTCCTCATATTTTAGACACAACTCTAGTACTAGTGCAATTGGCAGTTGAGTGGTGAATCCACTACAAGTAGTTACCTATACTTTGATTGGCTATGTATGGGTCAGTTACACCTTTATAGTCTAGTTCTCCACTTTGTGTTTGATCATTCTTACACCTTTGTCTAAATTAGGCCAGCCTTGGGTCAGATTTCTATACATTTTAGGGTATTCCTTGACTTTGTGTGTTCCTCAACAATATCCATATGTTGGATGTATAGGGTAGTTACACTGATAGTGTTTGGTCAAACCACACTTGTAACATGATCATGATGGGAATATTCCTCTACTGTGTCCTCCACCCCACACTCTAGTGCCTCTTTAGATCACATAGCCTACATTCTACTAGACATAACCTAAATTCTATCGACCATATCCTTCATTTTTTTGGATTGCCTACCCTCCAACTACTTTAGTTGTTTGTCATCTACCTATCTCCATATTTTCATGAATATAATTGATTATGTAGTAATTATCTATGGTATGATTTTAGTCATTACACAATTGAGAATATATGGTTGTGTTAATCTCACTAGCATATTACAATAAAGGGAATTTGTGAAAATCATGTGCCTTATGACAAACCTCATATCTTTGAATCAATGTGTGCATTATCCTTCACAAATATTTATTCTTATTATGGCCTTTTATCTCATAGTTGGTGCACCATAATCCACTTCAAGCATCTTATGACAAACTAGTGGTCAATTTTTAGAGTTGGCTAGCCATAGATGCAATATGAACTTCCATGAATGGGCTAATCTCAGTGTCAATGCTTCTGACCACCTCAGCTCTAAGTAAAGCATCAAGTTCTTCTTGAGGATATATGGATGTATTCATAGAGATCTCTCATTTATATGGTAATATCAATCCTATAATGAACCATTACACATTTTGGGATGGGTGAATGTCATAAGAAAGCTTAGAAATAAGAGTTTTAAACCTAGCATCATACAGGGGCATGCTTTCTAATATCCCTTGGCTAATTTCCTTGAGAAAAATAATGCTTTATTGTTCAAACTTGGGAATGTAAAATTCCTTCATAAATTATTCTTTCAAGGTGTCATAACTAATCATAGCTTGGTTAGGGTCAAATTTCATATACTAGGTATGAGCACAATCAAGTAGAATTGTTAAGAACTAGGTTGCCTTGTGTTTTGACTAGGTTATACCCTGAGCATGCCATTTAATCTCACATTTTAACACATGTTTTTTGGCATTATCTATGCTACAATATTCTAACAAGTGCATTTCCATTTCATAATATTTTTTTTGTTGGGGGGAACATTAGCATCTAAGGTGCTTATCCCCTTGGTATTTATCTTGGTAGTGGTCCTCTAATTCCTCTAGTCACTAGGTTAGGTATCAATCCTATTATTGTGGTTAGTGTTATTGAAGTTGATAGTGCAATGCTATTCAATTGTGACATCGAGCCACTTCCTATGGGTTATTGCCTAGTCTGTATAGATAACATTTTCTAAACCGAAATGCTTATGCTCATGTTATGTGTTGTCAAGATAGCACCCAAAGGTCTATAGGTATCCTCACTTATCTCTTCATAAGGAATAAATTATTCAATCACAATATTATACTCTAAATCTATAAACTAGTTAAAGTCAATGTGGATAATAAGGTTACTTATCACTCTTCTTTCTTCCTGAGGCGGATCTAGTGCATGAGCTAGTGCAATAGATTCAAAGTGGGTAGGAACTCGTAGTGCATCTTCAATGGTTGAATTTTGTAGGCACCCAGTGAATTATTCACACGTCAACAAGTGAACTTGATCTATGTCTTCATTATTCCTCTCCTCACATTTCTACAATTTAAGGGATCCTTCCCCATGCCATTCCCACTCACTATGGGTTCTCTCATTACTTACAAGTTCTAGATCTTGCATCAATGTATGCCTTATCTTGATATAATTTTGTCTCCTAAACTCTTGTCTATCAATAAGCTTGTCTTCTTCTATTGTGATTAACCTACACATCCCTTTCTTCCCTATTACACTGCTCATACGTGAAAGGACTTTAGCCTTCCATTCTTATAGTTTTAAAGCTATAATCCACAATTAATTTCTTAAAATCTAAGGTGAACTATTTCAAAAATTTACCTATGGTCTTATGCAAGAATTTATACTCTACTTCTTTAGGGAAGGAGTACGTTGATACTTCAAACTCAAGCATGTAACTATTTATCACTCCTTGCCACCATTTATTTATAGCTCTGGTCCAAGTGGCATCAAGGTTATTAATATTTTCTAAGTGTTCCTTTATCTACTTTATATGTTCTCCATAACTTCATATGTTGTGAGTCACATAGGTAGCCAACCATCAGTACACATGCTCAATTTGTTTGTAAAACAAGGCCTCATATAGAGTATCATATAGGTTATTCTAGATCCACCTCCTTGGCTTATATTATTTACAAGATGGATGCTTCAGTGCAAATCTATCTTTTACCTATTCCAACAAGTGCTCGATGTTCTTGAGGGAGAGATGGATCATTGTTCTTTTGCATCATTGAAGCAACAAAATTTAACACAGGTTTTGGAAATGAAACCAAAATGTTATAGAAAAGGGTTGGTCATCTAAGTCATTTACTTTGTTAGGTGCTTATTTGGTTATCCAAGCTAGTTCTAGACTATTAGCCTAGATATCAACATGAAAGATCAAATAAATTACATCATGAATACTTTTCCATAAAATATTGTATTATATTATTTTGGATGGATTTCCAAAGAGAGGTGAAATCATATAAAACTTTCACCAAGTGATTATGGGATAAAACCAATTCGTATGAGCCAAATCATTTATTAAAAACTAAACAAAATAATTTTGGATCATAAAATAATCCAACATTCTCCCCATTGATCCAAAGGGTATAGAAAATAAAGAACTAAAGCAGTAACTTTAAAGTCATTAATGAGTATCTTTGCTACATCTATAAGCTAACACATTGTGCATCATGGTACTAATCAAAATTGATGTAGCTCCATACAAATGCCTACCCACTTAGTTTTGGCATAAAATGATGATGAACATGATCAAGGCCTACTCATCCCCTATGATCATCATATCATACTACATTGACCCACATAAGGTCCCACATAGGAACTTGTGCAAGTGATCCCCCAGTACTCTATATGGTACATCTCTCAGATGCCCAACAAATGCTAATATTATATGCATGCCTTTGCTCAACACTCAAAATGATAGTAAATCTAATACTAACTCATATAATCACTGATGAATTATCAAAGACCACTATGCAATATCTTATCCCCTATCAAGTGAGAGGTGAGAAGTTGTGTAACATAAAAACAAATTCAAACTACTTTGTCCACTCCATGTCATGAATATTAGATATAGAAAGCCAAAAATAGAAATAAAAGTAAGAACACAAGCCAATTTTTTTTATCCAAATAGTGAACCCATACTCTGAGTGAATAATAAAATAGAGAATGGAAAATATATTCTAACCTCCATGGATCCTCCAACTTCCAGTTAGCTCTAATTAGTCGGTTAGATCCTCTGGGACTTATAAATGCTAAAATGTAACACCATCATCACCGATAACATAAGTGGTGTTACATGTCATTATAATCTTTTTTTGATGTATACAACACATTTTTACCATTTGAGAAAAACTTGGGGTGTCAGATTCCACCAAAAATGAACCATAATTCATTATAATGCATAATTTACTAAAAATATATTAAAAATACATATTTACACATGACATAATAAAAAATTATCCATTAAAATTCTTTTATAAATCCATTTCCATGAAAAATGAGTGGTCATATGAAGAATTTGGCCATCGTATGCAAAAGATAGAACAGTTTGAAATTTTGCTCCTCTGTCAAGCTAGGTGGACCCCCCAATGCTAATCTAAAAAATTTGACTAGTTTATGGGGATTACAATATCATATAAAGACATGATGGACCATTCCTTATTTATACTTATTGAAAATATATCCTATTCTAATTTTCAAAAAGGTAAATTTGACAAAATAATATGATAGTGTGTTCAAGATATGGTTAAAATGGTCAAGGTAGGTTTATATTTTCTTGGTTCTCATAATTAATTCAAATAACCCCTTTGTAAAAAAGGATTTTTTTTGAAATTTTGAGGATTTAACTCTTGACCTCTTGTTACAAGTGACTTAACAAAATATCCTCTAATTGACTTACCTTCAACAAAGTTGTATACAAACCAACAGGTTATTTCACATGACATTGATTTTGGTGGAAGAAAAAATAAAAAATTACATTCACCATAATTTTTTTTAAGAGTTTTTACTTACATGTAAAAATATCAATGTATTTTCTTTTCCTTGTGGAGCCCACAAAAAGATCAAAATGATAGAAATTGAAACATTATGTACCTTGTGCAGTTGCTCTGTTAATCCACCAAGAAATGACTTCACCCAACAATATGGGTGCAACACATTAAAAACTCAAATTTTCTCATAGATTATTGTTCTAATGTAAGATATTCTTTTTTATAGTTTCTTTTATCACTCAATTCAATTGTTCTATTTTGTTTTATTTAGTTAATGATCAACAAATAGAACTAAAACTTAACCAAAACACACTGTAAAAAAAGTTACCAGCCATCTAATTGTCGCCCTTCAATGACATTGAGGTTGTGTGTTTTATTTACATACACAAAAAATGAATCAAAATAACCAAGTATATGTAGTTTTTTTACACTGGTTGTCAATCCGTCCTTTTCTATTTTTTAATGTTTTGTGTCTATGATGTATATAACTGATTCCATGTTGTAGGCTGAAGTTTTACCACCTTATAGGGTACTGTAAAGACTTATTCTCCTCATTTTTTTAATTCTTAGGATACAAAAAAATCCATTTCAAATTTTATAAGGATTATCGTACTATTGAACTAAGATAAAATGATCTCTATATGGCTCTTCAAATCTCCACTCCTTTTAAAAAATTCCAAGCTCTGATACCACTATTGGCCTAGATATCAACATGAAAAATGAAAAAAATTACATAATGAATAATTTTACACAAAATATTGTATTGTATTATTTTGGATGAATTTATAAAGAGAGGTGAAAGCATATAAAACTTTCACCAAGTGGTTATGGGATAAAACCAATTCCCATGAACCAACTCATTTATTAAAAACTAAATAAAACTAACTAAAAATAAAATACTTTCAGATCATAAAATAATCCAACATAGAATTGTTATAATTAGGCAAAAAAATGGAATAAACCTATGTCACTCAAAATTTTTCACTCAAATACATTGACATAAATTAACATAAGGCATGAGCCTTATGCGCTTACCCAAATAACAATAGAGAAATAACTAGGGCCCATGTTGGGCTAGTCATATCATGGTGCACCTGATATTTTAAGGGACTTAGTAATTTAAAATAATTATATTTGCAAGTAAATATTTGCAATCCATTCTAGGCTAGGCTAAGGGTATATAGGCAAAAATCTTATTTAGGTAGCTAATTATGGTCATATGGGCATGATCCTATATTGGGTTGCTTTGTAGTCTTATGGACTCAAGCTGATAATTGATCATGCTTAGCTTCCTTCAAGTGTTTGGATGGTTTAATGGAATTATTAGATCAATATTTCTTTCTGGGTTAGTGCTTTAAGCATAGGTATCATGTCTTGGCACGAGATCTTTCCTACACTTTGATTAATTCCACATAATATGATGACATCACCATAATTATAGAGATGCCATGAACCAAAATATTTTAATAAAAATTACTAACATTTAGATTGAGTTTATAATAGTATAGTCATTACATTAATCATGCATTTAAATATCAAGGCTTAAGACATTAAACATAAACATAACTAGATCAAACTCTAATGGATGCAATCACTATTTTTCCTTAAACAAAGCTCAAATCTACAGAGTACATAATAAATGAGATAGAGAAAATGATCACCTAAATATAATAAAGGCCCAAAGGCTCATAGGAGAGATTGGGAACTAAAATTTTGATCCTCAAAGACATCCATGCTAATCTTATTTTCAATGGTGGTTGCGTTACGATGGTAGAACCAATTCTACAGAGCTTCATTATGTCAAATTTACATCCCCTACACTCTAGCTCAAGATTGGTTTTATAGCACTCAATATCATATTCTAAACAAGGTGTAGGGTGCATGCTAGGTGTTGAGCTATATCCTTGGTTGATCATTCCATCGGTTCCATAACATTGCATCCTTTGCACTCTCGTTACCATGTGTAGATACTCAAGAAGATACCCCACAAATTTTGGGTGCCAGTTAACCACCTGCCATCTAGCATAAGATGAGCATTGATTCCTCCAAATGGAATAAAAGGTACCATACTATCAATCATTCCACATTATTTACTCATGCTGATATTTCTACTAAATTGACATGGGTCTAGACTTAGGCAAAAAGAGGCCCAACAATATAACCTTGGATAAAGACATGTTTAAATATATAAGCTCAAACATGACAATGGAAAATAATCAAAGAATAAAATAACCTATGTGTATCATGATCAAATAAATTAATTCCCCTAGTTTCCATATGACATGAATAGAGGGAAGACCTAACATCTGAAAGTACACAGATCATATACCTGGGTATATTTCTATCATAGTAAAAATATGTGTGAAACATATGTATATATAGAGAGGAATGATATGTTATCTACCAAAATAGAACTAATAACATATATTCTAAGGAGTTAAAAAAATATAAAAATTATGAAAATAATTTTATATTTTAAAAAAATCATATTCTTTATATTTTGTAATGTTTTACCCTTAGTTTGGCCAATTGCATTTTTTGCATCATGGTTGAATAGTTGAAAACATTACATGGCATGTTTCTCCTCATGATTTACTTATGAAGTATAAGAATGAGTGCCATCATGTAAAATATGGATCAATTTTCTCTCATAATAAAAAGATATACCTTGCTAATTTTGGTAAATATTTTTTTCGATATGGTATAAGCAAAGGGTTCCTACTATGAATGCATATTGAGATTTTTGTGGCATAACCCAAATCCTTGTTTGAATCACTTTAGGACTCCAAGATATTGATATTGTTACATTTACCAAGGATTATTTCCCACATTATTTATGTTTTAAGTATTTTAGATCAAATCTAAGTTGTTACAACCATAAAACATTACAAGTAGTTTTTTATTTTATAGGATCAAAATGGTCATGTCAAAAAAAAACACTGCCCATGAATAATGTGAATTTTGGGTATTGTTAGTGTGGATGATTTTTTATTTTTATAACTTGAGTAGGTTTTTTCAAATGTGTATCTTGTATAGGTCACATATTTAGTAATGATTGTAAAATTACCATATAAATATAAGGAACACCATAAATTTTCTCACAATGTGTTCACTTGGTATATTATCTTCCACACTTATATGTGGAATAAATTTTTTCTATTTGGAAGGAGATATGTTAATTTTGTTTGTATACATGAGTATAATGATGCATATATATGAACATTTGAGTATAATTAGGCGAATGATTCATATTGTTTATGTAATGCTCTTTCCCTAAATGGGAAAATAAATGATGCATATATATGAACATTTGAGTATAATTAGGTGAATGATTCATATTGTTTATGTAATGCTCTTTCCCTGAATGGGAAAATAAGACTGTGACTAAAGAGAATTGTAATTCCAAATCAGAGGGTGTAAATGCTAAGGCATATTATGTAATTTTAAATAAAATAATATCATATTGAATGTATTTATCATCATGTTGTTTGAAAATTTTCAAATTTTCTAATGTAAGTATAGGCACCTTATGTATGTTGTAAGCCAGAATGAATACATCCTATAATTGTGAAAAATTTGTTAATGACCATTTTGGTAAGATATATAACCCATTGTAAGCTTCATTCATGATAATCATATGAAAGGATTTTAGTAATAGTTTATCATATTCATCCCATTGATAAAAATAACATACCTACTCAATCATGTGATCAAAGGGATATTTAAGACAAGCAAAAAGTGGTAATTATTGTAGTTTAAAACTTAGGAGATAAGGATAGTCAAGTATACCTTGCACAATAGGATGATTATGGAATGGGTTAATATTTACACTACAGTTATGGTGTACCATTTGCATATGAAGTATATAAAATTTTCTTTTAATATCTCAAATATATCACTCATCATGGACATGGTATCATCACTAGGAATGGTGGTGTTTGGAAAAGGTATTATCATTAGTTATAATCCACCACCTCTTTTAAATTTAGACATATTAGTATTATCATTCTCATGAATAATAAGTGTAAGTTCAACATCACTAAATTTAGGATATGTTGGTAATGGTACTGAAACTTAAAATTTTGTGAATTTTGTCCTATCCTTTGATAATTTATCAATTTTTTATAATGATATAACAACTATACATTGAGGCATCTTTGGTAAAGTATCTTATTTTGGAACATTTGAGGATTTTATCACTTTAGTTTTTTAATGCACCCTTCTTTGTGGTCATTTAATGTTATTAGGAAAAGAGCCCACGATGTCTTTCTTTACCTTTTTAAAATTATCAATATTAAATGAAGGGAAAAGAGAATCATTACTCTAAATGAGGGATATTATGTATAAATGTTGGAATGATAGGATTTTGTATAAATGTGCTTACAAGAAAATATCATTTTTAAATAGTTGGTAAATAAGCCATTGTATCATTATGGATTTGATAAAAGTAAGAATAATCGACTGAAGGAAAATTTTGTGGGTGTGTAGCTAATATGGTTGTAAAAGGTAATGTAAAAGGTTATCTATATTTCCTAAGATTATTCAACTCATATCTGGGGATGGTCATGGCATGGAAAACATTCAAATATCTGAGGTGACATTCTTAGGCATTAGGCAAAAGATAATAATAATTAGTATTTACTCCTTCCTTGATAAAGAGTTATATACTTTCATAATCATAGTCATCAAAAAAAAAATCTATGATGAAGGAAATAGTGTAAACAAAACCTAGGGTAAAAAGGGTGAAGAGCATGGATTATGGAACACTAATATGAGAATTTATATCAAACATAGAGTTCACCAAATGTTTAACCCAAATTGAGATGATTCAATATAATATAGGGTTAAGAATATAAAAATTAATAAACACAAGGGTGATAAACATATCTATAGCATGCCAATCAATTAAAAACCTAGACAAATAATATTTTGAATTTAAATGTTGAGATATGCAAAAAATAAAAAATAAAAAGTACAGATATTGATTGATATTATGTTAAATAAAAAAATTACTTAAATTTTATTATGCACATGAAGATCTAAGTTGAAAGATGATAGAATTGGACTAGATTTATATTATGGATCAATCATCATATTCTATAAATTATGTTTTTTCACTATGCAGCATCAGATGCTTGCATCAGATCTAGATAGTTGCATTAGCACACTTATCTAACCTACAAATATGTTTCCAATCTAAAATATTAAATAGATTTTGATATGACTACCTATAAAATTATGGTTTTTCTATCACCTTTTCTATGGTGTGTTCAAATCTCACATAAGTTGTTGCTCTTTGTCAAATGATCAAACCCTATATTTATCACCCTTAGAGTGACTATGGAAAAAATGTGTCTATGGTCTCATGATGTCACATTTCACTAATGTCCCCTCTATCAATAGGGGATACCTACATACCCAATAATATTAAAAGTGATTCATAGTTATGAAGTTCTCCCCTATGTGTTGGATTGTGTGTGCATAAGGAGGAAATGTGTGATAATAAAGTACATAGAGTGACCTATAATGTAACTTGTAAAATATGTCATATGTGATGATATTTCAGTAATTTAAACCTCTATATGGGTTTTACCTATGACTAAAATTTAAAAAAGAAAGAATAGGGAAGCTTTGTTCACTTGAATGCTTGATTAAATTATTTTGGTATGTTTCTTTGTGAATTATCAGGTATTTACTAGGTAAGGATTGATCAATGTATATATACCAATCCTTTTAATAAATATAATTTAAACCTAAAATATAGATTGGGGAATCTAGGCTTAAAGGAGTAGAGATTGCTTAAAGAACAAGGATAGTAGACTATCATTGAAGTAGGCCAACTAATTTTCAAAATTAGATAAACATATACTAAATTTATTATACTAAGATATGATAAAAATATAAAATAAATATATGAGATATATATTTTAATTATAATGAAAACAAGATATTTAGATGGTTCTGATGTTCATACATATCTATATATATAATAAGATGGAATCAGACTAGAAGTGGATTTTAGATTAGTCATCAAATCATGGATTAAGCATATATGTGACCTCAAACACTTATGTAAACCTTAAATAATTACATTGATGCTTGTGTCTAACCTAGTTATAGGTGTCTTGTATGTAATACCTATTATATTTGGATGTAAGCACCTAGAATATTCTAGGTTCTGTGTTACCTTTATTGTGGTGTGCTGAGATATGGATCATGGGATGTCTTTCCTTGTCAAATGTAAAAACCCTAGTTAATCATATTTATAGTGGATGTGGAAAAAATGGATTAGTGGGAAAATGGTTTCAATTTTCCTTGAATACCCATTTATAAATAAATACTATCTACATATCCATTTCTCTGAACAAGACTTCTAAATTTTGTAGTTCTCCCCTACGTGTTGGCTTGTGTGTATATAAGGATACAATGTGTGATAAGTAAGTACATAGAGTGAGATAAATTGTAACCTATTAAATGTGGCCCATGGGATGATCCTATAATAATTTATACCTATATATGTGATGTCCCTATTATTAATAAGGAAATATGGGAAAATAGGGAAGATTTGCTCACTTGAGTGCTTGGTTTAATGCTTTTCATAAGTTACCTTGTAAGAGGTAATAAATTATTAGGTGAGAAATTAATGAGGATTAATCATGCATATATATCAATTCTTTTATATAATATACCACATTAAATCACTTTGGCTAACCATAAGAATACATTTAATTTATAAATTAGATGACTTTAGGAAACTAGACACTTGCATTAGAATATGACACTTGTGTTGACATAGGCATCTGACTAGGATGAAAGTGCCTATAAAGCTATAAAATATGCACATGTCTATAAATTGAAGATACATAATATAATTAGGTTTTTATATTTTTGGGTATTATATAAGGTTTAAGTAATGAGTATAACATTGGTCAAAATAAGTGATAAGCAATATGCACAAAGAGATAGTGTATGTGAGCCTTTGGGTAGCAGGAAGGTTTAGAAGCTAAAGATACATACACGATATGTATTTTCCAAGTGTATAATATTAGGTTGATATACAATTCATAAATAATGTTTATGTTTTCCCACCTTTAATATAGTAATGAAATTTAGTTTAAAGGAAAATAAATACATACCTATGTGTGTATAACACACCTTATCTTTGCATGAGTACAACTTAAATCCTTTGTTAGTGAATGAACTATAAAAAATAATATATTATAGTATATAATAAGTGCATATAATCTAAAATTAAAAGCATTTGAAATTATTTAAATTTAAAGGGAGAAAGGTTTAGGAGTTTACCTATGTATTGATGCAATTGCCTTATCTTTTGGAGATTTGATTTGAAAATGTGAAATATGTATCATTATGAACCATTAAAGTTAATATTAAAACAAATATAAATCTATAAAGTGCATATATATTTAAATATAGGAGGACACATCCCCAACCTTGGAGAAAATGTAAGTTACCACCCAACAGTTGATATTAGCTCAACTGTGATACCTAATCATACTTATAACCTAGTGAGTGTGAGTGAAATAAGTCAACTCACACTATAAATATGGTGAGGTTGGATGATGTAATCAATTCCAAGATATAAACTTGGTAAAATTGAGTGATTTAATCATCTCAACCATACCAAAAATAAACCAACCACTATAGTAGATTGGCTTAATATATTTTGTAAAAGTCATAACTTGGGTGATGATAGTCCATACAAGTGTTTTGAAATATAAAAATAATTTTTATATTGAAATTTATGTTCCCTTTGCATAACATATTCATCTCATATATGTCTCATGCTAAAACTTAGGTATAGTAATGATACTAATTATAGAATTTTTCCAAACTGTGTATCTAAATCATATAAATGTGATTTTCTATCCAATTTGAAAATTGTTTAAGTGTGGATAGCATGTTTCCATAATAGGCCCCCAATGTATATTTGACACTAAAACTGGTGTATGTGTGGAAAACATGTTTCCAAAACATGCCCCGACTATATATCTGAATCTGGTGAACTATGAAAAATGTCTAAGCCATGCCTCTATGGCATGCCCCCACTAATATTCCCTAACCCATCTTGAGGTGATGGGAAGTATAAACTGGTAGTCACCTTAGCACAAAAGGATAAGATAAATTTATAATTTGCATATGAACCATGTAACATCTAGAAGTATAATTGAAATTAAAAAATATCATCATATCAAGTCCTAAGATGTAGTATGTGAATCATAAAAATTTATAGATAGTAATGATATAAGATCAAAAATTAATAGAGCACACAGATAAGAAAACTCAAAATCAAATCAAAACAAAATGGTCCAAGGAGACCTCAAACAAGTGACATGTTTAAATGCCACTCACTTTAAGAGAAATGAATTATTCAGATGTCCATAAATTAGGGAATGGCATATTTAGATGTAAGCATATAACAAACATGACATATAAATGTGTAAAAATAGTTAAACATAGGCACATGGGCCACAATCAATGGAGTATATTCAAATTCTTAAACAAATAATATGATTCATGACAATAGAAATCAAGGAGCACACTCAAGGAAGTGTAAAAATAAAAAATAAACAATAAAAAACTAAGTTAACATAATGTATTATCCCATGGATAAGTGTGTTAGAATTTTTTTTAAGTACATAGCATATCAAGGACACTGTGAAACATATAAGCATGGATATATGCATGTGTAAGAATATAAGCTCAAACATGATAATGAAAATTGATCATAGAATAATATAAATTGGATATTTCATGATCAAAGGAGTGGATTCCCCCATTGTACACATTAAATGAATATAAAGAAGGCTCAATATCCAAAATTGCATAGATCATGTATCTATGTATGCCTAAATCACACTTAAAATATGCATGAAACATGTGTATATATAAATAAAAGATATGTTATCTACCAACATGGAAAAAATAACATATTTTTCAAGGAGATAACAAAATGTGTAAATGATGCAATTATTGTTTTTATATTTTATATTTTTTTGAAATATTCTTAAGATTTAACTATCTAATGATCTCATTCAATGAATGCTCATATGTGTCTCCCCATTAGGAACCTAGTGAAATAAACTAATGGTACTACAAAGGATCATGTATAGGTGCAATATCTATCATTATAGAAGCTATAATGCTCTGTGTATTTATAATAAGACTTTATATAAACAATGTAAGCAATGGGGGTTTATAGAACTCATCATTGAGTGATTTGTAGTTTTTTTGGAATATTAGTAATAAGAACATGTTTAAGTGATCTTGATATTTGAATATGGTGTGTGGTAGATGAATATTCAATCAAACCCCATAGAAATATATAATTCCATGATCTCTCAAGTATTGGATGACTATGAAAAGGTATTTCCTATTGTTTACCCTTTTGCAGAGGATTAACCTTACTAGGTTTGATAACTAACTACCTGGGTATAAATTTATCTTATTCAAGTGGATATTCATATTGAATTCTAGAAGCTATAATTAATTTATTGGCATGAATTTATTTAACAAACACATACAATATAGAAGTTATTACTCAAATTGTATGTATACAAAGTCATCCTAACCACATATAAAACATAGTCATTAAAGGTATAACTAAGAAGGTAATAACCACATGCATGGGATATACCTATAAAGGTATGTTTATATCACCAAGAATATATTATGAGGTCCCATCAAATTATCTAATGTTCTAGTTAAAGGATTTAGATCATGTTTTGTATAACCCAAACATGTAAGTAATGTCATAATACAAATGTTTTCACTTGCACCATTATCAATAAAAACATTATGTATAGGCTGGTGATCAAGGTATGCTCAATTGAATAAGGAATGAATATCTACATTGTCATCCCCAATCTCATTATCATAAAAATTAATAAAGGGTGTTTGAACCATAAGAGATGTATGCTGAGTATAAACACCAATAATGTCATCTAATGGGTGCCCATAATGTGATAGATGAGGATGTGACTTATATGCCATTTTCACTTATACATCCTTATTATAATGGTGTCACAAAGTATTTTAAAATATTTTTTGCTTTTTTTTATCACTAGGTTGTTAACCCAATTCCTTTGGATGATCATCAAATGTAATATTTTGGTCATTGATGAGGTCTTGTGTCTTATTCTTCAAGGTAAAAAAAATATTCATAGAATGCCTAGGGCCTTGGTGATAAACATAATAAGTATTCACATCATACCCTTTAGGTAGAGGTATAGTCATATCAACCTCTATATGATGAGGGAGAAATATTATGTGACACTCTACAAACTAGAGTAACGAAATGGGAAACTCAGGTAAGTATGTAAATTATCTTAGTGGTGTATTTAATAAAATAAAATAATTAGGTTATTGCTAAGCCACATTAACTATGGTAGTTACATCTTTTTTAGGTTCAAAAGGTTTTACCTTGTAAATTATTGTACTAGTAAACTTGGTATTATTTGTAGATTTAATTGGCATGTTTGCTACATACATAAGTTTGTTCAATGAGATAAGATTAATTTCATGATCGTGTACAATATGGCATAAGTCATCAAAATATTTTAAATTTTTGAAAATAATAGACTCATGTAAAGGATCAAGAAAATTTTGCTTGAATATGTCCTGTATCTCTTTATCTACTATATGATTGGTCATTTTAGCTAACATTGTTTTATAGTGTAAGAACTATTCATTAATTGATTCATTAGTTCCTTGTTTAATTTTTTCAATTTGGGAATAAGAAACATTTTTTATGATACTGATAGAGAAGTGTACCAAAAAATGGTCTGCAAGAGGTTTGAATGAATTTATTGATTGGGTTTGTAAATCATAAAAGCACCTTAAAGAATAGTATTTTAATCTCCTTTATAATAATTTGGTCAAAAGGTTATCATTGGAGGCATAATCAAGGCATTCTAAAATAAAAAGATAAAAAATGTTATTCATGATCACCATTTCCATCATAAATGTGAGCTTAGGTGAAATAAAACTAGTTGGAAAGGGGTGCAAAGATATCTCTAGTGCAAGAGTATTATGCTAGACCTTTAATGAATCAATAAAATAAGGTGATTTCATATAATAGACACATTAAATTTATCATGCTAAGGTATGATAAAAATATAAAATATAACTATGCTAGATATTGAAATCATAATGAAAATAAGATACTTATCTAGTTATGATGCTAATAAAAATATATATCTAGAACATGAATGAATCATACTAGAAGTGGATTGTGGATCATTATTCAGATTTTGGATTAAGAACTTTTGTGACCTTGAATACTTTTGTCAACCTTAGATGGTTGCTTCAATGATTCTATATAACCTAGACAAATGTTTCTTATACAAAATACCTAGTAGATATATATGCAACCACCTAGAATATTTTAGTTTCTCTGTTACCTTTGCTTTGGTGTGATCATATCTAATTCATGGGTTGTTATTCCTTGTCAAATAGAGAAACCCTAGTTCTTCATTTTCATAGTGGGTGTGGTAAAAAATGGGTTACTATTCACATGGTGTTGAGCTATCCAAAATAATCCTCTATCAATGAGTTTTGATTACATAGCCAATACTCTAAAGAGGTCTTCAAATTTATGTATTTATCCTTACGTGTTAGCTTGTGGTTATATAATGATGCAATATGTGATAATCAAGTACATATAGTGACCTATTTTATAATTTATCAATTATGGCTCATGGGATGCTCCTTAATTAATTCAAACCTTTAAATGTGTTGTACCTATGAATAATATAGAAATAGGGTAAAATATGGAATATTTTTCCACTTTAGCTCTTTATTGAATGCCTTTTGTAAGTTGAATTTTGAGAGGTAAGAAGTTATTAGGTGAGGAATAAATGAGGCTTGATCATGCATATATGTCAATCCTTTTAGATAATATCTTGAATTAATTCATTTGAACAAACTATAGGAATGCATTTCATTTTTAAATTGGATTAGTTTAGGGTACTAGACACTTGTATTTAAATAGGACACTAGTGTCGATGTAGGCATCTGATTGGGTCACAAATGCTTGAAAATATAAAAAATAGGCACATGTCTAAAACCTGCAGAGACATAAGATAACTAAGTTTGTAATATTATGAGTATGATAAATTGTTTATGTCATCCTAATAACATAGGATGAACCAAGATATAAGTAATAGGCACAAATAGATAGTGTATGTGATCCTTTTGGTAACATGAAGGTCTACAAGCTGAAGGTGCATTCGTGATATATATTTTACAAGTGTAAAATACTAAGGTGATATATAATTCTAAAATAGTTTATATAAATGTCTCACATAAAATGACTTTGTATGACCATAAGAACATGTTATAATTAAAAAATTATGACTTTAGGTCACTAGATAATTAGTTTGGCATATGACACTTATAGATTGATGTAGGTGTCTAGATGTGATCCAAGTGTTGAGAATCTGAGAAATAGGTATTGGTCCAAAACTTGTAAACAATGATAATAATCGAGTTTACATCATTTTTCATAGTATAGAATAACTGATCATCAAAATATCATATGTTCAGACTAAGAGATAATCAATAGGTAAAAGAGATAGTAGATGTGAGCCTTTCAATAATGCAAAGGTCTACAGATTTAATGGTACCACCATAAAAACTTTTCCAAGTATACAATATTCAGGTGATATATAATTCATATTTAGTATCTACAAGGTCCAAAATGGGGTCTTAAGTGGACATATTTTTCCTCAAAAATAAGAAACGTAAAATTATACATATTATTTGAGACACCTACACTTAAAATTTTAAGAATATGAATAGTAGAATTTTCAGTTTAGTTTGTAAACTACTATTTTTTTAGATGTCCAAGAATAAATAGTTAAAACATAAAAATTTTGAATAGGTACTACTATTTTTTTAAAATCATAGTAGATAGCCTGTCGTGTACCCCATCAATTTTTAGCATCTTTTACCTTTCTTTTAAACCCTTTGGTAGAAAATTAGATAAGATAATTTAATTTTTAACCTATATAGTTTTCAAAGGAATTAATGAATATTTTTTAATACTAATTACAAAAATAAATATATCCTTAAATATGATCAATAATGGTAGTCGATCTCCACCCCCCCCCCCCCAACCACGTCAAAAAGATAAAAAATTAGATTTTTTTGAATGTATATAGAATTAGGTCTAGTTTGTAACCCTATAATGTTTTCCTCGTTTAAATCAATGAAATGAAAAATATATAAAAAAAATATAATATATAGTTATAGAAAATATTGGTATAAAAATAAATGATTATAAATAAATATAGATAAAAACCTTGAAGTAA
The DNA here is from genome assembly GCA_037957365.1 of Torreya grandis. Classification (NCBI taxonomy): domain Eukaryota; kingdom Viridiplantae; phylum Streptophyta; class Pinopsida; order Cupressales; family Taxaceae; genus Torreya; species Torreya grandis. The sequence goes on along the minus strand of JARHVA010003873.1, from coordinate 234,286 downwards.
ATAATTTAAAAAAAACTATATGTTTAGAAAAAGGAGAGTGTGTTTGATGTTTTAGTCATATTTTAAATAAATGTTTTGATAAAAATAATAATGTTTAGTATGGTAGAAGTTACATTTTGTTATTTTTAGTCAAAAGCACACATTTGTCGACGAAAAATACACATTTGTCTATGTGTTTTAAATTCCATGCCTTAGGCTCGATAATCTTGGTGCATGCATTTGAAATGTCAAACATAAGAACCACATACATGGAATTATAGCATACACATAATTACATCATACATAGAATGTTTTACTATTACATTGGCATGAATTTGGAAATATTATTTTTTTATTATAGTTTTTTGTAATTGTCAAAGTTCATGCATGGATTTAGTCTATGTTAGTTGTTAACATCAAATTTTTATACATCAAAAAAATCTAAAACTAATTTTGACTATAATCTTGATGTCATTTACACAACTAAATATATGAGTTTAGGGTCTAAGGTTTAGGTTTTTAGGGTTTAGGTTTTAGTATTTAGTGATTAGGATTTAGGTTTAGGGTTTAGTGTTTTAGGGATTACGTTTTAGGTTTAGAGGTTTAGGGTTTATGGTTTAAATTTTAGGGTTTAGGGTTTAGGGTAGAATACCTAATCATAAAATCAATCAGGGCCAATTCAAACTCATTTAAACTATTTATGACTAGATAATGTGATTTTGTGATCAATTGACCATAATATCATCATAAATTGAGCCAATTAGTCAATTGGGCTAGTTGGGGCTAAATCAATTGGTTTAGGGTTTATGATTTGAGGTTTAGGGTTTACAGCTTAGGGATTAAAGTTTATAGTTTAATGTTTAAGGTCCAATAAAAAATATAGTTAGGGAAAATTAGAGCTCTTTGAACCTATTTTTGACAAAAAAATCTAATTTTAGGTTCAATTAGCCCAAATGTCATCACATATTAAGATTATTAGTGAATTGGGGTAATAAGTGATGTGATTTAGGCAAAGTTGAGTCATATAAACATAATTATAACTATAAAAGATGTTAATTAGGGATAAATATATTAGTTTAGGTTTTAGGGTTTATAGCTTATGGATTAGGGTTTAGGGTATAGGGTTTGAGGGATAAGGTGCAAGGTTTAATAATGAAAGTAATTGGGTTAAATTTGAGCTGGTTAAACCTATTTGTGACTAAAAAATGTGATTTTGAGCTCAATTATCCCCAATGTCATCACATATTGAGCCAATTAGGGTAATTAATGATGTGATTTGGGCCAAATTAAGTGATGTGAACCTAATTATTAATATAAGGGATATTAGTTAGGTATAAATAGATTATTTTAGGCTTTAGAGTTTATCATTTATGGTTTAGGTTTTATGGTTTATTGTTTGGGGTTTAGGGTTTAAGGTAGAAGGGTATAGGGTCTAATTCTGATGAAAATTTGGGATAATTTGAGCTAGTTAGACCTGTTTATGACTACATAATGTGATTTTGGGCTCAATTTGCCCTAATGTCACACAAATTAAGCTAGTTAGTCAATTGGGTAGTCTATCATGTGATTTGTGCCAAATTAAACCATGTGAACCTAATTCTTACTCTAAAAGATGTTAATTGGGGATAAATCATTTGGTTCATGATTTAGGGTTTAGGGATTAGTGATTATGTTTTATGGTTTAAGGTATAGGGTCCAATTTTGAAGGTATTTAGTGTAAATTTAAGCTTGTTATATTTATTTTTGACTATAAAATGTGATATTATGATCAATTGGGCCCAATAACATCATAGATTAAGCCCATTGG